>JASVEL010013748.1:0-152562 GCA_032618575.1 Nicotiana noctiflora | reverse complement strand
GTTGAAGTTTGACAAAATTTCATCCCACATCGGTTGGGAAGTGAAGTTGGGGGATTTTCTCCCTATAAAAGAAGGCCTAATGTTTAGGATTTAAACACACCTCTCATTTGCCTTCTTATCTTCTTAAGGCATTTGTATCTTCTCTCTTTAGTATTATTTCACTTGTATTTTGGAGTGGAATAAAATATTAGTTGTGTCCGAGGAATAGGCAAAATTAGCCGAACCTCGTAAATTCTGGTGTTCCTTTTATTGTTGCTTTATTGTCTTATTTATTATTTGGTGGCTGCCATAATTTTTGGTATAGTAGTTGTGACTTATTCACACTATATACATTTGGCTTCCGCAACAATTGGTATCAGAGAGCCAAGGTATTATCTCGGTATGCTTTGTGGTTGCAGCATAGTCTGATCTTCCACATCAGAAAAGATTTATCTTGGTAACTGAGTCAAGGTTCTTTCTCGGTATGCTCTGTGGTTGCAGCTTAGTCTGATCTTCCACATCAGAAAGGAAATAATCTTGATTTGTGTCGTCAACTATTAAATAATATTTATGTCAAAGATGGGAGACAATAAACAAGAAGAATCTACATCAAGTGTCAGCAATACGTCATCATTGGCATCTTCGCTTATGACAAGAATTGTGTCAAATGCGAAATTTGCGGTAGAAATTTTTGACGGGTCCGGACATTTTGGGATGTGGCAAGGTGAGGTTCTAGATGTCCTTTTCAACAAGGGCTAGATCTTGCTATTGAAGAAAAGAGACCAGATGGTATTGGAGAAGAAGATTGGAGAATTATCAACCGTGTTGCTTGCGGTACCATTCGATCCTACCTCGCTAGAGAGCAGAAATATCCATACACAAAGGAAACTTTTGCAAGTAAATTATGGAAAGCACTGGAGGATAAATTTTTGAAGAAAAACAGTCAAAATAAATTGTACATGAAGAAGAGACTGTTTCACTTCACCTATGTTCCCGGTACCACGATGAATGAACATATCACCAGTTTCAATAAGTTGGTCACGGATTTGCAAAATATGGATACAACTTATGATGATGGTGACTTGGCCTTGATGTTGTTGGCGTCACTTCCTGACGAGTACGAGCACCTTGAAACTACTCTACTCCATGGAAATGACGAAGTTTCTCTCAGAGAAGTTTGTTCGGCTTTGTACAGCTATGAACAAAGAAAGCGAGAAAAACATAAGGGCGGAGAAGGAGAAGCACTGTTCGTGAGGGGTCGTCCTCAAAATCAAACGAGGACAAGGAAAGGAAGATCTATGTCAAGATCTAAACCCAGCAAAGATGAATGTGCCTTTTGTCGAGAAAAGGGGCACTGGAAGAAAGACCGTCCGAAGTTGAATAATAAGGCCAAACATAACAATGGAAAGGCCATTATGGATTCAAATGTAGCTGATTGTGATGATTGAGATTTCTCATTAGTTACAACTGAGCCGTCAACGTCATCGGACATATGGTTGATGGACTCGGCTTGTAGCTATCATATGTGTCCCAACAGGGATTGGTTTGTGGACTTTCAAGAAGGAGAATATGGAGTCGTCCAAACAGCGGATAACAACCCTCTTACCTCATATGGAATTGGTTCAATACGATTGAGGAACCATGATGGAATGATCAGAACATTAACAGATGTTCGATATGTACCGGGTTTGAAGAAAAATCTCATCTCTGTGGGAGCCCTGGAATCAAAAGGGTTCAAAATTATTGCAGAAAATGGAGTGATGAGAGTATGTTCCGGTGCACTAGTGGTAATGAAGGCCAATCGGAAGAACAATAACATGTACCGTTATCTCGGTAGTACAGTTATTGGGACAGCGACAGTGACATCCGGTGGCAACAAAGAGGCAGAAGCAACCAGGCTGTGGCACATGCGCTTGGGACATGCTGGAGGAAAATCCTTGAAAACTCTATCAGATCAAGGATTGTTGAAAGGGTTAAAGGCTTGCAATTTGGAGTTTTGCGAGCACTGTGTCAAAGGAAAATAGACAAGGGTTAAATTTGGTACAGAAATCCATAATACCAAAGGCATTTTGGATTATGTACACTCGACGTTTGGGGTCCTTCCAAAACACCTTCATTGGGTGGGAAGCACTATTTTGTGACCTTTGTTGATGATTTTTCCCGAAGAGTATGGGTGTATGCAATGAAGAGCAAAGATGAAGTGCTGGGAATTTTTCTCAAATGGAAGACGATGGTGGAGAATCAAACGGGCAGGAGGATCAAGTGTATTCGCACAGACAATGGAGGTGAATACAAAAATGATCATTTCAATAAGGTCTGTGAAAATGATGGCATCGTCCGACACTTTACTGTCTGACATACATCACAACGGAATGGAGTGGCAGAACGCATGAACCGGACCTTGCTGGAGAAGGTACGGTGTATGTTGTCCAATACTGGCTTGGGCAAAGAATTTTGGGCTGAGGCAATTACATATGCATGCCACCTCATTAATCGCTTACCATCTGCTGCTATTGATGGTAAGACATCATTTGAAAAATGGTATGGAAAGCCTGATGTAGATTATGACTCTTTGCACGTATTTGGCTCAACTGCATATTATCATGTGACGGAGTCAAAATTGGATCCAAGGGCAAAGAAGGCTATTTTTATGGGGATTACTTCTGGGAGTCAAAGGACATCGCTTATGGTGTCCTATGACAAAGAAAGTAATATTCAGCAAGGATGTTACCTTCGATGAATCTTCTATGGTAAACAAGGTAACAAATGAAGATACCAAACAAGATGATGGTGCTTCTAAGCAGGTGGAGTTTGAGGGAAAATTTATTTTTCCTACACAAGAAGCAGATGAGGAAACAAATGAAGATTATCCTCTGGAAGGAGAGCCAGTAAAGGAGATTCCAACTCGGGAACCTCAACAACAACTTGAATCAATAGCAACCAACAGGCCAAAAAGGAAAATAACAAAACTTGTTCGTCTCATAGAGACAGTTGCTTGTGCAACCGCAATTGCAGCTGATGATGTCCCTACCACTTATAAAGACGTAGTCCAAAGTTCAGAAGAAGATAAGTGGAGGATTGCCATGAATGATGAATTACAGTCCCTTCATCAGAATCATACATGGAGATTGGCCAATCTCCCGAAGGGAAAGAAAGCAATTGGGTGCAAATGGGTATTTACAAAGAAGGAAGGGTTTCCTAACCAAGTAGATGTTCGCTACAAAGCAAGATTGGTGGCCAAAGGATATGCTCAAAAGGAGGGAATTGATTACAATGAAGTATTTTCTCCAGTTGTAAAACATTCCTCCATTCGAATTATGTTGGCTTTGGTAGCACAATTGGATTTGGAACTAGTTCAGATGGATGTAAAAACTGCGTTTTTACATGGAAACTTGGAGGAGGAAATCTACATGACTCAGCCAGAAGGATTCAAAGTTGTTGGTAAGGAAAATATGGTGTGCAAACTTGAAAAATCATTGTACGGGTTGAAACAATCTTCTAGACAATGGTACAAGCGATTTGACAAGTTTATGTTGCAGCAAGGGTACAAGAGAAGCAAATACGATCATTGTGTGTATTTGCGCAGGCTTAAAAATGGTTCCTTTATATATCTTCTCCTATATGTTGATGATATGTTGATAGCTTCCAAGAATTCGGAAGAAATTGATAAGTTGAAGATTCAATTGAAGAAGGAGTTCGAGATGAAGGATCTGGGTGAGGCGAAGAAAATTCTTGGCATGGAGATAATAAGAGATAGACGTTCAAAGAAACTCTGTTTATCTCAGAAAGAATATTTGAAGAGAGTACTACAACGTTTTGGCATAGATGACAAGACTAAACCAATTAGTACTCCACTTGCTCCCCATTTTAAGCTAAGTACTACTATGTCGCCATTGGATGAAGCTGAACAAGAGTATATGTCAAAGGTACCATACGCAAATGATGTTGGTAGCTTGATGTATGCAATGGTCTGTACGAGACCTGACATTTCACAAGTTGGTTGGAGTTATTAGCAGATATATGCATAATTCGGGAAAGGAGCATTGGCAAGCTGTGAAGTGGTTCTACGGTATATTCATAATATCGTAGATGTCGGGTTAGTTTTTTAGCAGGAAGGCAATCAGGCTGTAGTTGGATATTGTGACTCAGATTTTGCGGGTGATCTAGACAAACCAAGATCAACTACTGGTTATGTGTTTACTTTTGCAAAGGCACCAGTTAGTTGGAAGTCTACTTTGCAGTCAACAGTTGCTTTGTCTACAACAGAGGCAAAGTACATGGCTATTACAGAGGCTGTGAAGGAGGCAATTTGGCTTCAAGGATTGCTAAAGGAGCTTGGTGTTGAACAAAAGGTATCACAATTTTTTGTGATAGTCAAAGTGCTATTCAATTAGCGAAGAACCAAGTTTATCATGCAAGGACGAAGCACATTGATGTTCGGTATCATTTCGTACGAGAAATCATAGAAGAAGGTGGAGTTACGGTGAAGAAAATTCATACTACGGAGAATCCTGCTGATATGCTGACAAAAGTGGTGATTGCGATCAAGTTTCAACATTGTTTGGATTTGATCAACATTGTTGAACACTGAAGATTGAAGATGAAGACACAACCAAAATTTGTTATAGAGAGAAAATTGAAGATGTAGAATTTTTGTCAAGGTGGAGATTTGTTGAAGTTTGACAAAATTTCATCCCACATCGGTTGGGAAGTGAAGTTGGGGGGATTTTCTCCCTATAAAAGAAGGCCTAATGTTTAGGATTTAAACACACCTCTCATTTGCCTTCTTATCTTCTTAAGGCATTTGTATCTTCTCTCTTTAGTATTATTTCACTTGTATTTTGGAGTGGAATAAAATATTAGTTGTGTCCGAGGAATAGGCAAAATTAGCCGAACCTCGTAAATTCTGGTGTTCCTTTTATTGTTGCTTTATTGTCTTATTTATTATTTGGTGGCTGCCATAATTTTTGGTATAGTAGTTGTGACTTATTCACACTATATACATTTGGCTTCCGCAACACTTTTCTTTTGCCAATTCCTTAGTCCATATAATTTTTACCACTACAACTTACCTTACAAATAGTGGCTGCATCACAATCTTTACCCAAAAATAAGAAATGTTAAAATATAAAGAAGTTAAACATACGAATAAGCCAAGAGAATTTAATATATGGCTACTACATTAATATACTTCTGGAAAAATATATGTACTTTTTGGCTGTGCTTTTGCAATAATTCATAAATTACTCTTCGTGAATGGAAATTATTAAATTTTTGGCAGAATTAAATAATTCATATCTTCGGCTAAAATAAATAAAGTTTGTCACAAAATAAAGGCAAAAACTTCTTTAGATCGTAATATTCTCTCTGAAGATCACCCTAGTGGCTACCATCATTACAATAATCATTGGTTATTATCCAAAAAGAGACTCTTTAGGTATAAATAGTTCATTAATGCATGGGGGTCGTCGCAGATCTATCTTATATTCTCTAAATAATCTGAAGAATCATTGGTTGTTAGCCCCATAATACTTTTTTTTAGCATCTCACGCATGTGACATGTTCAAAATATTTCTTCTTGTTAAATTTTAGTGGTCAACTAAAAAAAAGAAGTCAACCTTGATTACTTAAAACTTTCTAAATTCGAATAAATTCGATGATTGTGAAGCGTTAATTAATTTTGAGTCTTCTTGGTAGAGATTTCATACATAATGGGAGATAAGTAATTAATGAGAGCAAAATTTAAAATGTCTTAATTCAGAATGAGGGGTCTCAGACTTTTCCCTTTCCATGAATTATTTAATTACAACGCTCTTTCTTTTTTCCTTTCCAAATTATGTTTTATCCTCGAAAATCTGGTTTTGTGCGCTCCAATAGCCGATTTATTGATACCTATAAGATTATCATAATCATAATCATATGTAGCCGTGAGTTATATCTAACTATAGTTAATCTTTGTTGATCGGGGGAGCTAGAAGGTCACGTAAGGGTTTGGCTGAACTCTAATATAAATTAGTCAAAAGTCTGTATTTTTATTTGAAATTAATTAACTATGTAAAACTCAAGTTTAGAACCGAATTACTAACACACCTGTGTAATACCTCAGATTTTAGATAAGTCTTCACATCGGTAAAACACAAGAGAGATATTCAGTATACAAGTTAATAAGCTTTAGATCATAGTGACACATTTTAAAGCCGTACGAGCCTAGACCCAAAGAGAACAATATCACTAGAGGGCGGGACAATTCATATGGTATTAGAGTCATTCTTGTGTCAGCCTTGCCAATGGTGGTTCAAAGTTCAGCTGAGCAAATCTCAGTGCTGAGTCTAGATAAATCTCATGCGGAAGACGTATATGTAACACATCAGACTTTAGACAGATTATCACATCGGCAAAGCACAAGAGAGATGTTCGGTATATAAGTTAACAAGCCTTAGACTCTAATGACCCGTTTTAAAGCCATGTGTGTCTCAACACAAAACAAACAATATTACTAGCGGCCTCAGTTGTTACACCTAATATTATTTTCTAGAATTTATAACCCATAAAATTGAAATCTTGCTCCACCTATGATGTTGATGAGAAGCCATTAACGTGGAGTTCCATTGATCTAGTCATGAATTGAAAGATGCTTTACTAGTGGGCTAAGATTTGCTTTTGGCAATTTTCTTTCTCCAGATATATATTCGTTGGATAACTCCACAAGCCGAACCCTTGTCCATTGTTTTATTCAGCATACCGAGGGATTGATGAACAAATAATCATTATGAGAATGATTAGAGTTGTAGTGATTGAATAAGGCCACAAATTAATGTTTTAACCCTTTTAGAAGAAAAAATTTCAATCAAGAAATGACACTTTCAGATTTGAAACATTGCACAAACTTCTATTTTGTAATAGTTTGGTTGGTTGTTTTTGCCCCACTAGTTTGGTTGGTTGTTTTTGCCCCAATAGTCCTAGAAATTGCGCCCACACAAAATTGTTATTTTTGGATATTATTTGGGTAACACGGTAGAAGATCGTAGAACGTTCGGAGATCGTGATCGTGCGGGTGATGGAAGTTTCATCGAATTGCTGTGGAATTAGAGGTTCACATAATAGAGGAGCTTTGTCTACGCTTCAAGAGGTAACTGTAAAATCTCATTTACACTAGTTGTCTAGATTACTTGTGATTAAATACTGGAATTGCTTCCGCTGCATACAATAATCCATCAATTGGTATCAAATCTCACTCACGTCTAATTAGATAACTAAGTTTTTCATGAAACAAGATTATCAAGTTTATATGTATTTTTGAATTACAAGTATATGTGGTTTTCTAAAAAATTGCAGTGTTGTTTTATGAACTAATTGTGCAAAAAAATTGAATTATTCTTGTAATCGTAAGAAATCTATTTTTATTGATATTTGATAGGGATGATCTGGAATCTTTTTTGGTAAAACCTAGAAAAATGCAAAACCTGATTTTGATCGAATTGCCGGTATTTTCAGAGGTCAACGAATTTGACGGATTCCGATTGAGCTGGAATGTAATGACTCGACCGGTCATTTGGAGTACTAGCGCTTCGTTCAGCAGTCTGAGGCTATTACCAACATCATTTCAGGTATTACGACTTGTACGCATGGTCGGAATTGAATTTCGAAAAGTCCAAAGTTTATTTGGAAAGAGAATTCTTACTTAGGAAGCTCAAAGTCGAAAGAATGAACTGGGATTAGAATTTTGAGTAAGACCTCGGAATCGGGATCTGAAGGTTCCAGCAGGTTCATGCCGGATTGGATTTTGGATAACCCGGGAGCATTTTGGCGCCTATTATGGAAATTAGCATTTTGGAAAAAATTTCTTAAGCTTGGCTTGAAGCGCATTTTAGTGTTATCGATATCTGTTTGGGATTTCAAGTCTGGGAATAGCTCCGTATGGTAATTCTGGAGTTAGGAGCGCGATCGAAAGTGAATTCAGAGGTCCGTAGGTCGTTTTGGAGCCATTTGACTAAAGATAGAAATTTGAAGGTTTTGAGAAGTTTGACCGGAGGTGAACTTTTTGAAATCGGGGTCGGAATCCGATTCTGAAAGTTGGAGTAGGTCCATAATATCGAATATGACTTATGTGCAAAGTTTTAGGTCAATCGGACGTGATTTGTTAGGTTTAAGCATTGAAAGTAGATGTTGGAAGTTCTAAAGTTCATAAAGCTCACATTAGGGGTTGATTCATGATTTTAACATTGTTTGATGTGATTTGAGGCCTCGAGCAAGTCCATAGCCTCGAGCAAGTCCATAACATGTTTTAGGATTGGTTGAGCTCCCGGGGGTCTCGGGTGGATTCCGGGTGGTTAACAGATCGAAAGTGGGAATTTTGGAAGGTTGAGGATTACTGGTTGCTGTCATAATCGCACCCACGGAAGAGGGGCTGCAGGTGCAGAGCCGTAGAAGCGGCTAAGAAGGCGCATGTGTGGATTTTGGTCAAAGGATTGAGGATGGTAGATATGGACAAGGTTCCATAGAAGCGGGACCGCATCTGCGGGGAGGTGGTCGCAAAAGCGGAATAGGGCATCTTGGAGAGGATCGCAAACGCGGTCAGAGTTCCGCAGAAGCGGGACCACATCTGCGGGAGGCACGTCGCAGAAGTAAAAAGGGGCGGCCTAGGGGAGACCGCGGATGCACCATTTCAACTGCACCTGCGGAACCGCAGAAGCGATGAATGAACCGCAGGTGCGGAAATAGCTGGAGGCAGAAGGTTGTTTTAAAAATCGGATTTTGGCCATTCTTCTCTCATTTTTCACTTGGCATAGGAGATGTTGGGGAGCTTCAAGAGGGGATTTTTGTCATCAACGACAAAGTAAGATGTCCCTACCTATTATGAGTTAAATACATTAATTTTTTATGGATTTAAGAACGAATTGTGTAGAAAAACTTGAGGTTTGAGGGAAAGACCTAGAAATTATATTCTTGGAATTTAACCACGATATTGAATATGAAATTTAGTGAAAATTATATATTTGAGTTTCTAATGTCATGGGTAACCTTTATCTTCAAAAAATTTTGGATTTCGGGCACGTGGGCCCGAGGGCGTTTTGGTTAACTTTTTTATCGTAGTTAGGAATTGTTTTAAATTAGATTGTAATGAATAGTTGAGCATATATTAATGGATTTGCATAACCGTTGGCGTGTTTTGGAGCGTGGTGCATCAAGTAAAGTCTTCGGAAGGGTGTGGAATGCCAGTTATGGATCTTCAGGGCAAGGTAAGTCTCCTTTCTAACCTTGTAATAGGGAATTGTCCCCATAGACGAAATAATTGATTATGTGCTCCTATTTGTGGGGGCTACGTATGCACGAGGTGACGAGAGTCTGTGCTTAGCTACAGTTATGCTATTATCCGGGTATTTAGGACCTAAAAGTATGTTATACTCGGATTATTTATGAAACCATTGATAGTTTAATGTCTTATATCACCTTGGATTAGTAAATGAATTTAAAAAGGAATTAAACGTCAGTTTTCCTGAATTATTAAAAGAGAAATTGTTTTATTTGGATAAATATCCCCCGGTAAGTTCTTACTTGACTGATTGACCATGTATCTCTATGTGTACCTGCGTCGCATGCATGATTCACGAGCAGGGTATCTGTTTATTTATGGAATGGGCCGAATGCATCGACAAATTAAATGGATGCATCTATAGGTGCGTTGTCGACCCTCGGCAAGTACATATTTTATTTCTATTGGAGCGGGTCGTCGACCTCGACATGATTTGCGCATTATATATTATCACATGATAATTTTTAAATGTGAAATTACCCTTCGTGGCTTGAATAAAATTGATAAGATAATGAACATTTGTTAAAGGTGTTTACCTATTTTTTCGGCTTCGTGAGCTAGAACTATTATATAAATCTATGATTTCTTTACATTTTTAGTATATTATTAATGACATCTAGTAAGTGTCAAAGTTGACCATCTCGTCTCTACTTCTTCGAGATGAGACGGGATACTCATTGAGTACATGTTATTTACGTACTCATACTATACTTATGTGTATTTTTCTTACACAGGTATATGTAACCCTAGTGGCCTACTAGGCGTAGTAGCACGGATAATTCTGGGACTAGGTGAGTTGCATTATTCGATGCGACCCGCAGCTAGTATAGTCCTTTCAGTATATTACATTTATTTCTTGTCCACTGTATTTCGAACGGATATTGTATTTTACTTACTCATCTGTAGATGCTCATGCACTTGTGACACTAGGTTCTGGGAGGATTTTTGGGTTATTCAGTATTAATTCTTTTATCTACTTTATGTTCATTTTTCTAAATTTTTTATTATCTAATATTTAACGTATAAGAAAAATAATTTTCGCAAATAGTAAAACTGGAATTTAATTATGCATTATTGGTTGGCTTGCCTGACAGCGGTGTCTCGCGCCACCACGATCCTTAGTAGATTTTGGATCATGACAAGATCCATCGAGAATGACATGGTGAGAAAAACTCACTGAGTTAGCAGTGAATCATGATGTTTTTCGGCGTTTTGAGGCCATTTGGACTTTATTTTGGACGTTTTTCTATTTTTTAGAAATTATTTATTAATAATTTTAATTCATTTTTAATTTAATGGTGATTGGGGTGACTCCCCATGGTCTCAATAATTAAATAATGATGATATAATAGGTTTAAACATCGGCTATTAGTAACTAGACTGTTTTATTAAACTTAATAACAAAGGTGTAGGATTTTATTGACCATGTCTTACAAGGTATAATTGATATTGTGTGATGATATAATTATTTTGTAAGAAAGCCAAATCCTCTGTTTTATATCCTAGATGACTAATTATTGGAGTGTTTGGCTATTTGTACGTAAACAATTTCTCATATTTTAGTTTATGTTTCATGCCCTACGTGATGTTCTCCGATTGAAGGTTGTAACTAAGTTAACTATGACGTTATTTTGCATGACTTTTACATTATTGACATGACTTTTAAGTTGTGGTTCATAATATGCCATAATATAATTTTATGAGTTACATGTATCTTCACTCGTAAATTGAGAATTTTGTGATTAATAAATAGTTACCACTAAAGTGATTCTTTTATTTGAACTCATGAAAAATTCTTAATAAATTTGTACATGTGAAATTGTGTCTATTTATGGATTGACCATTATTATCAATAAGTAGGATCCACAAAATTATCTGTTTATTTGAATACCATATGAAAATTATCCTCACATGTATGATTAATGTCTGCGGTAGAGATGCTTCGGTATTATTTGATACAAGGTCTACCTATTTATATGTATCATATATGTTTGCTCGTCTCCTCGTTACTCCTCCTGAGCCTTTGGGCACTCCTATTCATGTGTCCACTTCTGCGGGCGATTTTGGGGTTCTAGATCGGATCTACTGGTCCTGTGTGTCCGCGGTTACGGTAGGAGCGCGGCAGAAAATCAGAGAGCTTGTTTGGCCGCGGTCCTATCGCGTTTTGGCCGTGGCTGCGCCACTTCATGCGTCAAAAATAAGTCTTATTTCATCCAGGATAAGTTTCGGCCCTACACTATTCCAACTTGTATAAAAGGGGTCCTAAACCTATTTTGAGGGAGAGAGGAAATATTTTGGACAACAATTAGACCTAAGGAGGCAAGAACACTGTGAGAGCACAGGGGGGGGGATTCTTCAATAAGTTTTTCCATCCTCTTCTTATTTTTTATTGTTGGTTATGACTTTTGATATTATAGTTTTATATACTATTATGAATAGCTAATTTGTTATCTAAGGTTTTGGTGAAACTCGTTGGGGATGAATTGGTTGTTATATTAATATAGTTTTGAGTTGGTTGTTAATATCTATTTGTTCAACTACGTTTTAATTTTAATTAATTGATAGGATCCTCAATTAGTCATCCATGTTTATTATGTATTTGCTTGAGAGAGAGTGCATATTTAGGTAGTTTTTTGAACAACATCACTCCCGGATATAGACAAGAGTCATAACCGAGGGTTTAGATGTTGGATTAGAGATACGATACCTCGGGTGCAATCTAAGTGAACTGTAATGTGAATCTAGCTAGTGTAGCTTGAGATAGTGCATCTAGTAAATTATTATAATTGCTTGAGAGATATTTACGATAGATAGAGAGTTCATGATTGCTAGGGGCAACTATGTCAAGCTATAAGAAACATACAACTAAGGAAATCAACAACGGGGGAAACCATTACTTTAGACCTTTATTCCAATTGTTTACAATTCAAACATAGTTAGTTTTCAGTTGTTTATTTATTTTTGATCTTGTCTTCTTGGTGATATTAAATTTATACTACTAAGCCTTAGTTCTTTGTAGGATTCGACTCTGGACTTTTAGACCGAATTATATTTGCAGCGACCGATTATCCTGTTTAGGACTAGAGTTGGGCGTGATCAAATTTGGTACCGTTGCTGGGGAACCAACAGTGAAGTTGTAGCTGTATATATTGCTAGGGTTCAAGTTTGGATTTTTAATTTTGTTTTTTTATCTATATTTATTTTACTATAACTGTTGATTTGAGAAACATGACATCTTGGAATTATGGGAATATAGGTGTAGATAATTCTACTATTGATCTCCATACGTATTGTGAAGGAAACCACCCGTGGCAAAATTTTCAAAACGTTCCTAAGAGAGAGTTATGTGCACCAACTCAATCTTATTTGTGGAATGTGTGTGATATGTGTGGTGGTAAAAATGTGTGTGATAGTTATTTTACTATAACTGTTGATTTGAGAAACATGACATCTTGGAATTATGGGAATATAGGTGTAGATAATTCTACTATTGATCTCCATACGTATTGTGAAGGAAACCACCCGTGGCAAAATTTTCAAAACGTTCCTAAGAGAGAGTTATGTGCACCAACTCAATCTTATTTGTGGAATGTGTGTGATATGTGTGGTGGTAAAAATGATCACCTTCATAGTTGTGCTTATATTTTTTTTTCCCCCAACCCCGTACTATGATGGTTCTACATTTTCTTATGAAGTTAATAGGAACAAAGAACCTGGGAATGCAGACCCGAAGGAGATCAAGGATATGCTAAAGTGCCTTCTGGAACAACATAATGAGAAAAAATTGCACATAGAAAGGGAAGAGGCAACTATTCGCAAGTTGGAGTCTCAATTGAGTTGGAGTTGTTAATGCTCAACAAGCCAATATTGGGGATAGTAGCCATGAAGACCGTGAATTTGAGGTGTTAATTAAGCAGAGTCAGAGTATAACATCAACAACCTATCCAACTACAATTTGAGGATGTCGATGTTGAAGAAGTGAGACTACAGTCAGCCAAGGACTTTGAGGATACAAATTTTGTTGACTCTTGTATCACTGATGTTGAGAATGTTGAAAGTTCTGAAGTTCATATGTTTGAGCGCATTGGTCCACACTCCAAGCATTTTTCCACATTAGGTTTGGATGATGATATGGAAATAGAGTCATTCGAACCAATTGAAGAGTCAAAGAATGAGGAACAAGGTGCATATATTCTGGAATTTTTCTTGCCAGAAAGACAGGACTACATACCTCATCTAAAATCCAAGAAGTGTAAAATAGTACAATGATTGCTTATGCCAATTATATCTGTTCCACCACCCCTGGAGCATAACCAAATACTTGAAGCCAAATTGGGGGTTCAATTCATAAGCTCGAGGTGGAGGCAAAAAGTGATTCACGTCGTACCGCGACGTTAAATCAAGTTGCTTATTGGGAGGCAACCCAACTTTATTGCTTTCGTTTATTTATTTTTTTACTTTTTTAATTATATTATTTTTGTAAAGTCAATTTTTATTTTCTAGGAGTATGGAAGGCAAAAGTATTGGAAGAATGCACCAACAAATGAAATAGTTAGAACTAAGAGTGAGGTACCCGCATGAAGGACCAAGCTGGGAGAAGTCTGAGTACCCCATGAACTGCTAGTGCTTCGGCCGTTGGCCTATCACAGAGTTTTTTTTACCTTCTTGTATGTATGAATATGCATTGAGGATAATGCACAATTTTAAGTGTGGGGTAACGAGATTGTCTGGGTGACTTTTCATGCTACTTTAGCTATGTTTGTTCTTTTAAAGATTGGACATTTCCTAATAACGGATCTTCTAGACAGTTTTCTTGAGGAAAGTAAGTCTAAATAAAATACCAAAAGGATTTTTTGTTTTATTTTAGGTAGTGTAGTAACTCACCTTTAGTTTTTCTTTGGGCCACAGTTCTTTTCCAAGAGTTTTATTTGAACCGGGTGTAGTTAGTTTTTTTTAAGAATAAGAGCCATTGTGTTTTATTTTGAAATGAAGCAATATCTCTTGATTTTGTTATGTCTTGAGAATAGTGAGTACTTTGGTTGTGACGTTTAGGCTCAGTTTTTTTACTCTTGTATAAGTACCTTAAATTGTATGATCTTAAATTTGCTTAACTGCTTTGACTAGGGTGTATTGATGAATCCAATCTTGAATGAGTTATGTGCCATGTGTGTGTAAGGTTTTGTTTTATTCTGTGCATTGCATTTGATGCCTAGAACTTGCCTCGTGTATTTGTAAAGCGAAATAGTAGTTTTGTTCAGTCTTGGAAGTGATATAAGCATTTCTTGTTGAGCCATATATACATATTTTACCTACTTAATTGTTATGTATTGTAGTTAACCCCTTTGAGCCTGTAATCCTGCTTCCTTGGCAACCACATTACAAGCCTTACCCATTTGTTTGAATTAACCATCTATTTTAACCATTGTAACCTCTCTTGAGCACTTGAATTATTTATGAACTTTGTAAAAGTTAAAGTGTGGGGTGGTTGGTTTGGCTTTTGAGTGGAACTAATTGAATAAGGAGAAAGGTGCACTATTTTAAAAAAGCAAGAGCCACTTGAATGAAAAAAAAATAGTTGGATTGTTGTGACAAAAAAATCCTTGATAAGTGGTGGTTTTTGAATTAAGTGTGCTTAAAGAACAATGAGGTAATTTACATTGATGTGAAGGTGGAATTTTGGTTTGAAATAGGTATGTGGTTTAAATATTAAAATGAATGTATTAAGGTACTTAGGGAGGTGTAGTCACTCTTATATCTAAATGCATCCTACCCGTCCCGTAGCCGACATTACAACCAAATAAAGTCATAATTGATCCAAGATTGAATGAGTTCGATTATTGGAGTAGTACACTACGGGCAAGCTTATGGTGCATCTTTTGTGGCATATGAATGTTATTTCTGAGAGTGAGTGAATTATTTCTATCTTGAGTTCCTAAGTGTTCTTAAATTTTATTGTGTGGAAATACTCTCTTGTGTTGTGAGGGCACTTGATTCATGAAGGAAAGGTAATGTCAGTGACCTCTATGTTAGAGTAAGTAGGTGAGTTGTGAGTAATGCGTGGTACTTGTGAGTCAAATCTTGAGATGAAGATGATACGCTTTTGTGCTTCGTCTATTTGAAATACTCGTAGTGTGCTGCATTAGGAGAAGTTTTTAAAAAGGCCGTGTATATAAAGAAATCTAGTTTGATTGCTCGAGGATGAGCAATGGTGTAAGTGTGGGGTGTTGATGATAGGCTATAATTGCATATTTTCGTGGATTATTACACTCTAATTTACTGCACTTTAGTTGAGTTTGCGCTTTAATCGCTAGTGTTTTGCACTAACGGTGTATTTTATACCTTGTAGGTGTGATTCTGGGCTATATAGATGTTATGGAATAAATTCAAGTGACTTAAGCAGGGATCGTATTCGGGGATCAACAGATGATAAAACAACAAAACGAAGACTCGAGGCGGCATATTGTGCACTTTCTAGTAAAATAGACATAGCGTTTTGCTCAGAATACCATTTGGGCTCCACAACACATGGTTGGAAAGCTAACGTAAAGGGCTACAATGTTCATGTTTTATGTTTTTCCAAATTTCAGACAGGACAGGGTGAACAACCGCGGTTACGGTAGGACCGCGACAGAAAATTAGAGAGCTTGTTTGGCCGCGACCGTGCCACTCCAGGCATAAAAAAGAAGCCCTATTCGCCCGGGACAAGGTTATTTCGGCCTTATACTATTCCAAATTGTATAAAATGGGTCCTAAACCTATTTTGAGGAAGAGGGGACATATTTCGAACAAAAATTAGACCTAAGGAGGCAAGAACACATTGAGAGCAAGGCGGGGAATTCTTCAACAAGTTTTTCCCTCCTCTTCTTATTTTTCATTTTTGGTTATGACTTTTGGTATTGCATTTATACATACTATTATGAATAGCTAATTTGTTATCTAAGGTTTTGGTGAAACCCTTTGGGGATGAATTGGTTGTTATATTAATATAGTTTTGAGTTGGTTGTTAATATCTATTTGTTCAACTGCGTTTTGATTTTGGTTAATTGAAAGAATCCTCAATTAGTCATTCCTATTTATTATGTATATGCTTGAGAGAAAGTGCATATTTAGGTAGTTGTTTGAACAACATCACTCCTGGAGTATAGACGAGAGTCATAACCGAGGGTTTAGAGATTGTATTAGAGATAACAATACCTTGGGTGCAATCTATATGAACTGTAATGTGAATCTAGCTAGCATAGCTTGAGAGAGTGCGTCTAGTAAATTATTATAATTTCTTAAGAGAGATTTATGATAGCTAGAGAGTTCATGATTGATAGAGGCAACTAAGTCAATCTATAAGAAACATACAACTAAGGAAATCAACAACGGGGGAAACCATTACCTTAGACCTTTATTCCAATTGTTTACAATTCAAGCATAGTTAGTTTTCAGTTGTTTATTTATTTTTAATCTTGTATTCTTGATGATATTAAACAGATACAACAAGCCTTAGTTCTCTGTGGGATTTGACTCCGAACTTTTAGACCGGATTATATTTGCAGCGATCGCTTATCCTTTTTAGGACTAGAGTTAGCCATGATCAATTGGTTATCCCCATACCACATCGTCCTTGATTTCCATGCCAAGACTATTACATTAGCAATGCCAGGGTTGCCAAAGTTTGAGTGGAAGGGTTCCATAGTTGATACATCTAGTCGGGTTATCTCATTCCTAAATGCTCGGCATATGATCAAAAAAGGGTGTTTGCCTTATCTAGCTTATGTTCGGGCCACCACCGTAGAGTCTCTGATGATTGTTTTAGTTCCAGTGATCCGAGATTTCACCGATCTGTTTCCTTCTAACCTTCCTGGCATGCTATCGGATCTCGATATTGATATCGGTATTGATTTCGCTTCAAGTACCCAGGCTATATCTATTCCATTATACAGTATTGCTCCAAAAGAGTTGAAGGACCATCTTGAGTAGTTTTTAGCAAAGGCGTTCGTTTGACCAAGTGTGTCATCTTGGGGTCCACTAGTGTTGTTTGTAAAGAAGAAGGAGGGGACCATGTAGATGTGAATTGATTACCGCCAGTTGAACAAGGCTACCATCAAGAACAAGTACTCGCTGCCGCACATTGATGATTTGTTAGACTAGTTGTTGGGTTCTAGGGTGTTCTCTAAGATCGACTTAAGATTAGGGTATCAATAGTTGAGGATTCGGGACTCTGATGTTCCGATGACTACTTTCCGTACTATATATGGTCATTATGAGTTTCTGGTGATGTCTTTTGGCTTGACTAATTCCCCAGCGACATTTATGGACTTGATGAACAGAGTGTTCAAACCTTATTTTGGTTCTGTTGTCATCGTCTTCATTGATGACATCTTGATATACTTACGTAGCCTGGGGGAGCACGAGCAACATTTGAGAGTAGTGCTTTAGACCTTGCGAGAGCAGAAACTATATGATAAGTTCTCCTAGTGTGAGTTTTGACTAGATTCAGTGGAATTCTTGGGCCATATTGTGTCAGGAGAGGGTATTAAGGTGGATCTCAAGAAGATTCAGGCAGTTCAAAGTTTGCCACATCCCACTTTAGTGACCGTGATCAGGAGTTTCATGGGGTTAGCGGGTTACTATAGATGATTCATGTAGGGTTTTTCATTTATTGCATCGGCTCTGAGTAGATTGACCCAGAAGGGTGCTCCTTTTTGCTGGTCCGATGATTGTGAGACGAGCTTTCAGAAGTTCAAGACGACTTTGACTACATCACCAGTTCTTGTGTTTCCTTCCGGTTCAGGGATGTATATGGTATATTGTGACGCTTCACACGTCTGCTTAGGTTGTGTATTGATGCAGGATATGTAAGTTATTGCATATGCTTCGCATCAGATGAAGATTTATGAGAAGAATTATCCCGTGCACGATCTAGAGTTGGCGGCGATTATTCATGCTCTTAAGATATGGAAACATTATCTGTATGGGGTATCATGTGAGGTTTACACTAACCATCGCAGCTTACAGCACTTGTTCAAGAAGAGAGATCTCAACGTGAGGCAGCATAGATGGCTTGAGCTACTGAAGGACTATCACATCACCATTCTTTATCATTTTACCAAGGTGAATGTGCTTACAGATGCCTTAAGAGGGAAAGTAGAGAGTATGGGTAGCTTGGTATTCATTCCAGCAGAGGAGAGGCCACTAGCCTTGGACATTCAGTCCCTTGCTAACATACTAGTGAGGTTGTATATTTCCTAGCCCGACCGATTCTTGAGTGTGTTGTTGCTCAGGCTTCATTATTAAGGCAGATCAAGGCCCGTCGATTTGATGATTCGCATGTGGCAGTTCTTAGGGATATGGTGCTACAGTGTAGCGCCAAGGCGGTTTCAATTGGCGAGGATGGTATTTTGTGACTCCAGGGATGCTTATGTGTTCCTAATGTTGATAGCTTGAGGGAGAGGATTCTAGAAGATGTGTATAGCTTGCGGTATTCAATTCATCTAGGTGCTATGAAGATGTATCGTGACATAAGGTAGAATTATTGGTGGCGATGGATGAAGAAAGACATAGTTGAGTATGTGGTTAGGTGTTTAAATTATGAGTGGGTTAAGTACGAACACCAGAGGCCAGGTGTTCTACTTCACCAGATGCCTATCCTTGAGTGGAAGTGGGAGTGCATCACTATGGACTTCGAAGTTGGACTGCCCCAGTCGTTGTGGAATTTTGATGCTTTGTGGGTCATTGTTGACAGGTTGACCAAGTTGGAACACTTTATTTCGATTGTGACTACTTACAATTCAAAGAGATTGGCTCAGATTTACATTCGGGAGATAATCTGAATGCACAGTGTGCCTATTACCATTGTATTAGATAGAGGCCCTCAATTCACTTCTCATTTCTGGAGAGTCATTCAAAATGAGTTGGGGACCCATGTGGAGCTTAATACAACATTTCATCTTTAGACCGACAGACAGTCAGAGCGCACAATTCAAAATTTGGAGGACATGCTTAGGGCATGTGTGATTGACTTTGGAGAATAGTGAGATCAGTTCTTGCATTTGGCCTAATTTGCTTACCATAATAGTTATTAGTCCAGCATTGAGATAGCCTCATTCGAGGCTTTATACGGTCAGCAATGTCGTTCTCGTATTGGGTGGCTCGAGCCTAGTGAGGCCAAGTTATAGGGTACAGACATGGTGAAACATGTATTGGAAAAGGTGAAGTTGATTCAACAAAAGACTATGCACAACATAGTCCAGACAGAAGAGTTACACGGACCAGAAGGCGTGTGACCTATCATTCATAATCAGTGAGAAAGTCCTCTTGAAAGTCTCGCCGATGAAGGGTGTCTTGAGATTCGGGAAGAAGGGCGAGTTGAGCCCAAAGTTTATTGGCCCATTTGAGGTATTGAAGCAAGTTGGGGAGGTTGCTTATGAGATTGCTTTACATCCTAGTTTATCAGGAGTCCATCCAGTTTTCCATGTGTCTATGTTTCGGAGGTATCACGTTGACTAGTCACATGTATTAGACTTCAGCACTATTCAGCTAGACGAGAGATTGGGCTACGAGGAGGAGCCATTCGCCATTATTGATAGGAAGGAGTGCCAGTTGAGATCCAATAGGGTTTCTTCAGTAAAGGTCTAGTGGAGGGGCCAAAGTTGAGGAGGCGACATGAAATCCGAGGAGGACATGCAGAGCAAATATCCACGCTTATTCGGCACTTCAGATATGAATCTAAACCCGTTCAAGGATGAATATTTGTTTAAGAGGTGGAGAATGTAACATCCCAACTGGTCATTTTACTTTTAGAACCCTGCTCCCCTAAATAATCCTTCCTGTACTTGCTTTTACTTATTGGTGACTTGCGGGAATGATTGGTTTGGGATTGGGAAGAGTTTGGGTTGAAATCGAAACACTTGGGTCCTTAAGGTTGGCTTAAAAGGCCAAGTTTGACTTCGGCTAATATTTTTAGTAAACGACCTAGGAATTTGAATTTGAGTATTCCAACATATTCATATAATAATTTCGAACTTGGGCGTACGTCCGAATCGAGTTTTGGATGACCCAGGAGTATTTTGGTTCCTAATAGTGAAAGTTGATTCCTTAAGGATTTTGAAATTCTTAAATAATTGGTTTGGGGCAGGTATTTGTTTTATCGAGGTTCGAATGAAGTTCCCAGTTCAGGAATAGTTCCATATTTCCATTTAAGACTTGCACACAAATTTCGGTGTCAATCCGAGTGGTATAAGTTCATTTCGTGCATTGGAAATAATTTGAAGAGCTTGAAGTTCATAAGTTTGATTCAATTGGTTTTAGAGGGATGATTCCTAGATTTAGCATTATTTCGGGCATTCCGAGGGTTTGTGCGAGTCTGTTTTATGATTTTAAACTTGTCAGTATGTTCGAACGAGGCTCGAGTAAAGTTGGAGAAATTGTAAAGGAGCTGAAGCTCCAGTTATCTGTCATAACCGCACATATTATTTGTCATCCGCAAGTGCGATCAACCCATCAGAGAAGCGGCCAAGGGGGAGGAGCCTAGGAACCACAAATGCGGATCCTTCTCCATAGAAGCGGTTACGCAAGAGCGGCCCAAATATCACAGAAGCTGTCCTAACCCGCCTGGCCCAATTTCACAAATGCAGACCCCTTCTCGCAGAAGCAAGACCGCAGATGTGGTCCCCTAACCGTAGTTGTGGAAATTGCTGAAGGTAGTACCTTTATTTAATACTGGAATGTGTCATTTTTGACATATTTCCACCATTGTTTGGGTGATTTGGGAGCTTCCAAAAAGAGATATTTCACCTAGCATCTTGAGGTAAGTTCATCCTACTTATTGTGAGTTTAATACTTGAATATTGGGTAGATTACCACACAAAGATTAGGGAAAGCATGGGGTTAGAGCAAAACCTAGAGTTTTGATAAAAATTAGATTTAACCACAAAATTTATTATGGAATGATGTAGAAATCATATATTTTTATTCTTTTGGTTATAGATAATAACTCTCTTGAAATAATTTTAGAATCCGGGCATGTGGTCCCGGGGTCGAATTTTAGAAAACTTGTATTTAGGGTTGGGAAATTATTTTAGTAGTTAAAATGTGATCTCTTGAGCTTGTATTGACTAGTTCCTACCTTGTTTGATTAGTTTTGGATCGTTCTACTCCAAATTGCGGGTTTGAGCATGTTATTTATATTGGGAGTACGCTTTGGAGTGAGGTGAGTCTATTTCCTAACCTTGTAAGAGGAAATTGTTCCCATAGGTGAGGTAATTAATCATGTATTGCTAATTTTGGGGGTTGCGTACGCACGAGGTAACGAGAGTCCATGCGTAGCTACTATTATATTAATTATTCGGATAGTTTAGGACTCGTATTATGCTATATTTGCCAACGTCTATATCCTTTCAGGTTAATAAGATCACTTAGGACATGTTAGGGGTTGGAAATAAATATACCAGAACGTATGCACTTACTTGATAACTTGTATAAATTTCTTTGACTATGAATGTGCCTTATGTGCCTTCTTGATGATAATTTATATATGTGGACCGGGTCAATCGCCTCGGTAGAAATAGATGCATATATTATTCGCGTCGTTTGACCCTCTGGCAGTGCACATTTCCTTTTATGTTGGACCGGACTGTACGACCTCAGCATAATGTGTGCATGACATCTATGTGAAATCTTATTTTTGACTTACTCTGAGAAATACCTTGAATTGGAATTATATAAGACATGACTAAAATTGATATACATTGATCTCTGTAAACTCCAAACTTATTATTATGCCTATGTTATCCATGCTTACTGAAATCTTAAATCATTATTGGTATTGACTTTAGTAAGTGTCATGTCGACCTCTCGTCACTACTTCTTTGAGGTTAGACTGGATACTTACTGGGTAGACGTTTATGTAAGCATACAATGCTTTTGTACTTAATTGTACAAGAGCTAAGGCAGGTAAATCTAGCTATCAGTCTGGTGCGCATTCTTGATAGAGTCCCAAGATTCCGTGGTGAGCTGCTCCTTGCCTATGCCGTTCAGCAGTGTGATGGAGTCTCACTGTACTTTTGGCTGTCTATTCTAGTTCAAACAGTAGGATATATTTAATCTTTTGTGTATTCTACTAGATGGCTATACACTTGTGACACCAGGTCTTGGCACACACATTAGTAGATTATTGTTTTGGTTGTATAATTACAATCGTACGTTGCTAATTATCACATATTTCTAAATTCAAATTAAGAAATTATTGTAACCGTTTTAGTAAAGTAAAACAAGAATTCACTAATATTTTTGTGTTGGCTTGCCTGACAACGGTGTTGGGTGCCATCACGACATGAAGTAAAATTGGGTCGTGATAACTATGCACATGGAGAGAAAAAGCCATCATGAAGGCCTCTTCAAATTCTTCCCAAGTAGGTGGACCATCATCTTCATCTCTTTTCTTTTCCCACATCTCAAACCAAGCGCCAGCCACATCTCTAAGCTGGTAAGCAGCCAGCTCCACAGCTTCATCATGAATGATTTTATCACTCGGAGGGTTTTTTTAACACCCTCCATCCACAACATTGGATCTTCATTAACTATGGAACCATGGAACACTGGAGGACTCAACTTCAAAATTCATTCACTTTTGAGGACTCAGAATTGTTCTGTCTATCTGATTGAGGTGGAATCTCATCTCTTCTCTCGTTCTGGTTGGCCATAAAGGCTTTAAACATCTCCATAGCACTGTTGACAGAATTAAACATCTAACCCACCTCGGGAGATATAGTTGCCTGAGCCGGAGCTGCTGTTGGGGGCGGTACTGGATCTTTATGCTCCACCCTTTCTTCATGTTTAACCTAGGGTATGTGGATTTACTCTTCCTTTTCTAAGTTCAAGCCTTTTTAGTTCTGCCTTGAGCCACAATAGTAACAATAGTTTCTTGAGAGCCATCCTGAGTGTCGGTGTTAGAGTTGCGAGTATGAGCCATTTTTGCAAGTTTTAAAGAAACGAATACAATAGATAGTTTCTTAGAGGTAGGATCTACAACACGATCTAAAGTATGAAAAAAAAATAGACTTTTCCTAAATGTTTGTAGCCTCCTGTTTATAAGTATGGCGCGCTTCATACCTATAAACAAGATTCTACTAACACGGCTTCATAGACCCCTAGGATTCCATAAACTTGAGGCTATGATATCAAGTTTGTCATGACCCATTTCCTGAACAAGCCGAGACCGACACTGGATCACTAAACATGACTGAGCGAACCATCTCTACTTATCAAATCTATATAGCTCCAAACTTTATATGCAACAAGGAAATACTCTAACCAAATACTTTTGATTAATTTAAATATTTAAATAAATCAACTCCAAAATTTTATTCATAGTAACTACTGAATTACTGCTAAGTAATTATAAAAAATATCTGAATATCAACCAATGACTATGTTTATGAAGTCTCTACTGATAAACTGACGCACTGTTTCTGGACATAAGATTTTCTATACAGTTCTCTAAGTAGGCAAAGAAATAACTAAATAAAGATGACTTTAAGGAATACTCCACGAATAAAAACGAAGCTCGCCAATAGCACTGGAAGAGAAGGAAGTCCTAACCAGTAGCCTGCTCGTCTGCAAAATCGGTTCCTACATTGTACCGCAGACCAACGTAAGTTCTCAAAAAAGAACGTCAGTACCATTCATTGTGCTCAGTGAGTCACAACAACAGGGAGCGAAACTTTAATAACATATATATTACGAGCAAATGTTCTAAATGCATATAAAACATAAAGCTTATAAGAATAAATCTAAATAATTGCATAATAGCAGTTTATGAATATTCTAAAAGAAATTCTTTTCTTTTTCTTTCCTATAAAAAAATACTTCACTTTATACTTTGGGAGTTCCAACTATCCCGAACTATTTTTGTCTTAGTCACCATGTGATCGGCACGGGATCAATCCCAACCTGATCGAATAGGCCCAATCCACTCAAGAGCACCTGAATCTATTCATTCTGTATCCGACATCCGCCTATGTTAAAGCATCCGCCCATTCCTCAGTGAAAGGAAATGCTACTCAGGGATCAAAAAAGAAACGAGGTGCCACTCGCTTCATGGTTCCCAATGCTCATGTATCATACCTTAGCTTAGCTAAATAAATTCTCAGCAACGAGATCCTCGGCTCACGTGCTTCCTACTTTGGCACAAGTAGTTTCAGAAAATCAACATCTTGGTCAGGACCCTTGGCGTGGACGATGACCCCTTCTGGGATAAAGATACTCCGAAAAATCTTTTCTTTCTAAAACTTCTTCTTGTGACTTTTCAAGTCTAAATCTTGTTTGAAAGTGCTCCTTTAGTATTTATAATAATATACTTGAGTGTATGCATAACATCAACATGAAAAAAAATTACTCAAGGTATGTCTAAAAGCTCTTAACTCCTGAAACTTTAACATGTAAGATCTTAAAAAAAAACATAAAAATATGATGAATAGACGGTTATACTTCTCAAGTAAAATATATAAGCTTCAACTAGAATGTTCTTAGTCTAACATATATTCACGCGTTCCAATTAAGCACATGTTGACTCTTTAAAGCATTTTATCAAACACTTTGTGGGCATATTTTTTGTGATATAACAATTTTAATAAAAAGTTATATCCTCTCACCTCAAAACTCCTTGAGCAAATACGTAGATTCCAGTCCAATTTATATCAGTCAAATAATTAATTCTACTACAAATAAATTTTAATTAATTTTATGGTTTCACACCTAAACATTAAAATCATTGTTGTTATATAGGAAGAAGAGAATTAACCATTCACTTCTTACCAATTAACACCGTAGGGTAATTGATAATAAGGAGTTTTACATACCTGAATTCAAAAATAAATGAGTTGTGAAGAATCCTAGAATTTTCCGTGCGTGAGAATTTTCTGGCTGCTGCCTTCGTAAGGTTGCGTTTTCTATGTTTTGTGCCATGACTGTTCTGTATTGCTGTTAAGGCCTTCGGCCTTTTTGCTTTTGAATGGAGAGGCTTTAGGCTTTTAAGGCTTTAAGCCTTTTCTCTTTTTTGTCATGAATAAAACAGAACAACACAGATACTTACTTTTACTAATTAATAATATTAAAATTATTAATATTCTCCTAATTATATATTCAATTATTTATAAATAGAGAAGTAACTCAAAATCAATCATAAGGGTTTAAATCCGTAAGAAAAGCATAATTTAAGATTACAAAAATTAAAATACTTTATTTAGTGGGTCTTAAAACTTTTATAGATTTAAAGAGTGTTACTACAAATCCTTCAAACAGAAAAATTCCTTCAAATTACATTATCCAAAAATTTAATATACACTCCAAATGATCAAGATTTCGCGAGACACCATCGAAAGCCTGTATGAGTTACCTATGGAAATACCAAAGAAGAAAAAAGGAGTTCTGGCTCTATTTTACGTAAATGTTCCAGTTCTACATTCTACCCATTAGACTTTCTCTGACCCTGAAGACAATTCCACAGATTGTTTATGTAAATATCACATGACGAAATGAATGCCATTTCTTACTATACTTGAGCAAATCAAAGTGGCCACCAGTTTGACAATCATAGAACAAAGACCAAAAATTAGAAAAGCTCTTCGTCATCCATTCACCAAGGAATAATACGTACCTGATCAATCTAGTGCAGGGCAACAAAGATTATAAGCAGCTCCCTGTATGTTTTAGTTGTATATAATTTTCATTTGTCATGTCTAAACCATCTGCTTGGAACATGTGTTTAACAATAATTCATGGTAAAACCTAGGAGTAACAGAAGCGAGGAGATGAACTTTCAATAACTTGTTAAGTACAAAATGGGTCAAACTCGTCATCTTTTGACTGTTGTTTTGGTATTACATGATAGAGTTTCCTTTCACAATGAGGAATTTAAATTGATCCTACCTCCTCTAACAACTTCTGATCCTAGATTCAACAAAGTGAACTCATGGAAGTGTCGCAAAGACACCTCAAGAATTCCTTTCACCGAAAAGGTTTTACACTAGTAATCCAGCTTTTTCCCGGAAGTTTCAAATTTATTGATCCTAGATCAGCTCTCAACTTATTTACAAGATCCCACCTCCCATCACTGGCATACATATTCGAAAGCATAACTCTGTAACGACTATTCTCTAGCTCATTACCAAAAAGACGAGAAGCTACAATATCTGCCAACTCATAATTTCTATGAGCATTGCAGCATGACAATAGCGCACCCCAAATGCCAGGGTCAACTGGTTCTTGCAGAGACTGGACAAGTTCATAAGCTTCTCTCAATTGTCCTTCCATTCCGAGAAGCTTTACCAGGTACACATAGTGTTCGGTGTTAACTGGGATGCCAAATTGATCTTTCATTCTTCTGAAATATTCTCGACCATCATTGACTAGACCAGCATGGCAACATGCACATAATAGTGCGGAAAAAGTAGCTTCATCTGGTTTGTGCCCTTCCTCCAGTGCCTTGTCAAATATCTGAAAGGCCTGAGATGCAAGTCCATATAAACCAAGACTTGAAATAATTGAATTGATTGAAACAATATTCTTGAAAGTCATAGACTTATAAACTTGATATCCCAATTCCAAGAATCCACATTTAGAGTACATGTCAACTAGAGCAGAGGAGACCATAACCTCCAAGTGATATCCATGTCGAAAAGCATAACCATGCCCCTCGCGGCCTGCCTGCACAGTTGTCAATTGAGAACAAGCAGTTATTATAGTGGCTATCAGCGGTGGATCCGCCTTCCCGCCTTTCATATTCATTTCTCTGAAGAAATCCAAGGCCTTGACACTATTCCCACACAGTGAAACACCGCTTATTATTGCAGACCATGTAACTAAATCAGGTTCTACAAGATTCTCAAAAACTCTAAAAGCTAAACCCATACATTTACATCTAGAATACATACTAACAAGGAGACTGCTTACATGAGAATTTGACTCTACACCACGTTTTAGACAAAATGCATGGATTGATTCACCTATTTTCAGCACACTAGGATCATATATAGCTATAATCAGGCCAACCATAGTGTACTCATCAGGCCTCAACCCCATTTTCTGCATTCTGCTAAACAATTCTAGCCCTTTCTCCAACTCTCCAAGACACCCATAACCTGATATCATCGAATTCCATAAGACCAAATCAGGATCAGTTATCCCAGAAAACACCTTGCTTGCATCAGCTATACAGCCTAATCTTGAATAAGCACTTACCAATTGGCTACTACATATGAAGTCCGACTGCAACCCAGAGAGAACAATCGCTCCATGTAAAACTCTCAAGCTGTGCACATCAAAATTTTCAGAGCTGGCTCGAACAACGCATGCAAAAGTAAAGTTATCAGGCTTTATTTCGGAATAAAGCATGTCCTTAAACAGAGAAAATGCATCTGTAAACTTGTGGACTCTAGCATAAGCTCTAATTAAGGAATTCCAGAGGTAAATACTTCGATGGGGAGTTTTATCAAACAGGTTGCGAGCTGAGATGATGTCGTCGTTTAGAGCATAGAACCTTAGAATTCTTGTAGCGTAAAATGGGTCGTGCGAGAGATGAGTCCTGATTATGAAAGCGTGAAGCTCTTTGGTTCTTGAGATGGTAAGCTTCAGCTTTGAGAGTTGAGAAAGAAGGGAATGGAAAGGGATGAACATCAGCTGATTACAAACAACATTCCAAGAAGCAGATTAAATCAGAGAGGCCGATAATTTTTCGTTTCTGTTTTGTTTAACTAATCATGCAAATAAAACGGTTGCTCTGATTAAACTCTGAAAACAGTAGTACACGTATTTTCCATTAAAATAAAATGTTAGTAGCAGAAGGAGACTCCAAAATTTCCACTTCTAGATGAAAAGAGATTTATAACTTTGATCCTTCAAATTTAGCTCAAACACAAGCGCATGTTTGTAGAAGCTTTCTCGAAATCTTTAAAAAGAATTTCCTTATGTCAACAGAAATAGGGGAATATTAAATTAACATATGAGGAGTAAATTTTAAAACGAGACACATGTATATGTATAATCAAAGCTTTTTTGATGAAAAGTAATTTTCTTTTCCAAAGCACTTTTTAAAATAAACGGATTTCACTATGTTACAATGAATGTGTACCCATATTTCAGAAAAATTGATGAATTAATAGTGTTTCACCATATCAAGAACCTTGAATGAAACCTCAAAATCATGAAAACGATTTTGGATATTTTCTCAAAGAGAACCTCTCCTAATTTTCACACTCACTTGCCAGTTACTGTATTACATTGCCCCTCTGACTTTTTCAAACACAAGTCTGCATCATAATTTGCGAATTGTCACATTGACCCATCATTGTATTGTTAACGATTTGTTTTACAATCAGTAAATTATTAGAAACTTTTTCCCAGCAAAAATACTGACCATGCTCTGATTAGAATAAGAAAATACCAAAATTAGCAGAGAAATTTTGAGCATGTAGATCATTCACATGACATACAACAATATGATGTAAGAATCTATTGAACATCAAAGCTAATTTTACCAAGTGAAACTGAAGATATGCTTCAAAGATACAACTCATACACATGCTTAGATGTTATGCGCAAATCTCTATTCACCAAATACACAAAGTTCTATTGAGTAGTATATTCAAGCCTCCCCTAATACAATCTATTTAGTATGAGTCAATCACTCAATTCTACAATGCTAACTAAACTGAGTAACCCGAATGGACCAAGACCAGGACAATTATACCGATCTTGAATATGAACTAGAGCTAACCTCCTCTGGAACTTCTGTTGTGGAAGGTGTCATTTGAAATGGAACACTAGGCACATGAGGTAATTGTGAGAGTTGCTCCAGCAACATATTCCTGCACCCACCAAATATTCATGTCAAATGTTAAATCTTAAATTCTAGCCAAGGCAAAAGAGATAAACAAGAAAATGGACATGAAGAAGAGACGAGGAAATTTAATATTGATAAAAGAAAAGGGAACCCTCAGCACACTAATTTAAACAAGGCAACCAAAAAGCAAAACTTGAACTCTCGTCTTTTCGACCATCTATTGAAGGCAAAGCCCTTCATGAATGATGTTTAAATTACCTAATCTTCTGCAGATCCCGAGCTGAATTCTTATTCAGGATAGGCCATGGTTCAACAGAATGAAGAGTATAATCAGGGCCAAAATACTCGTAATACTTATTGTAAGGCAATTTATTCTCAAGCTCTACTCCAATTGCAACTGCTGTCTGCAGATATTGAAGTAGTTCAGCCTTACCGCAACTTCCAAGACAAGTAAACAGTAATAGGTGATAATCCAAAGACGGTGGAAAAAACAACAAAGTACAGAGATAGAGACAGACCTCATAAGCCCAGCACCGGGCAACATTTCGAATTGTATAACCTCCACCACCCAATACCATCAGAGGGACATTGAAAGACCTGAGAAATCGAAGGCAATCTGCGTGGCCTTTGACAGACAAGTTGAAACGGCCCAACCTGTCTCCGGCTAGTGAATCAGCACCAGACTGAAGAACAACAACATCTGGTTGATAGACCTCCATTGCCTTTTGGATTATAGGACGGAATAGGTGACGGAAATTTTCATCATCAATCCCATCATTCAAAGGGGCATTTAAGGCATAGTACTTCCCAGCACCTACACCAATGTCTTTGATATGTCCTGTACCAGGAAAGAAGTTCCCAAACTTATGAAACGACACTGTCATGACCCGATCTGTGGTGTAAAAAGCTTCCTCAACTCCATCTCCATGGGGAACACCAATATCAACATATAATACACGCTGCACAACAACACTGAGCATGTTAAAGGACCACTAGTTCATAACGAGACCATTAAAGCAAATGATGCTTTCCTGATATGGCCTACAAGCACACTTATAGACAATTGATAAGCTAAGTTCCTCAATAATTACAGAAGAACAAATTAAGATCACATAAAGTTAGCTTTCATTAAGCATCCAGGGGATGCAAATGAGTCCTCCATAATTACAGAAATAATGAGTGATAAGTTAAGTTCCTGTTCTTAAAAAAAATAGCAAATAAGTATTTTGGCCCCCAAATTACTTGCTCCATCCGATTACAGATTGAGCTAATTAATGACTTCATATCTTTAATGGTAATCAACAAAATATGAGCAAAGAATAGAGTAATTACTTCTTTTATAGACAACAGTACAAAACAATATGTAACATTATACTGAATTCAATACTATCTTTAATCCTTTGACACATCCTCAAGACTTATTACCAATTTCTTCTCTTTATATTCATCAAAGCCAATCCAAGTCAGCCTCAACAACAATACGAATAAATAAAGGCCTCACACCTTAGCGGAAACTACCTTGATTTAGTGCCTAGCCTTCAGTACATTACACAGCCAATTCAGGTTATACAATATAATATCCCTGCGATGTACATCCACGAATAAAGGTTCGACTTTCCATGCGCACCTCTAATCAATCTTCTCTTTTTGCTTCCCAAAAGGTTAAAAGAAAAGTAGTACATAAAACACAAAGAATATCCTATACCAAGCATCCAATATGCAATCAATATTCAACATAAACATGGGGTGTCACAAAAAATTCATAAATATAAATTAAGAAAAAGTGATTGTCTTCTCATATACAGTATCATAGAGGAGAGATAGGATAATATTAGAATACCACGAAATAATTGATGCCTGATGTCATCCAAGGGAAGAAATTCAATTTTGAAATACTAAAATGGTAACTCCATAACTAGAATTGCATGAACCAAAAAAACTTTGAAGAACTTTGACCTTAAACCATATTTACATTCAATCCAAGGGGAGAGAGATTACATAACACCAATTTTCTTCGGATTTATTCCAAACTCTCTCTTCAGTGAGCTGAATTTATGACTAACAACGACTGTAATCTTCAATATAAAAAACATTCCTTCCGGGAGATTTACCATCAACAACAAGAAGTAATAAAATTTCGAAATACTCACATGATCTAGTAAACAACAATTTTCAATTACACAGAAATTCAGACAGCTTGACTTTTCAGAAGATCTTTTTTTTTTTTTTTTTTTTTTTTTTGTTACATTTCAGATTTTTCAGCAACACAGTTAAAATATCCCAAAACTATCCTAATATCAACAACACAATATCCGTGAAACATCTAATTGGGCAACCCGCTAGCCCAATTGGTGGCTATGTCAGCATCTTGTCGATTAAGCTTAACGGCGGCGCCAATGGATCCACCGGCAGAAGCTTGACAAAAACCAAAAAGCCCATCAAAAACAGGGCAATTGTCTCGGAGGTTGAAGCGTTTAAGGTCGTGCTCATTCTTCTGGTAGTGAAGAGTCTCGGGTGAAACAGAAGAGAGAAAGTCGACATACTCCGGCGAGTGGAACCGACGAATATCGTCCGCACTAGCCGGGAACGGCTGAGTGATCTCCATTCGCCAATCAAGACGATAGTGGCAAGCAAGAGTGTGGGCAACGCGAATATGATGAGGCTTCATTATATGGTCTTGGCCGTAGTAATAGTCCCCGATATGCGGGTCGTAGAAATAAGTAACACGGCGCTTTGTCGCGTCGGTCCCCGTCGAAGGAAGCGACGCGCCGCCCTCCACGGTTGAAGTGGAAGAGTCCATTGCCTGCCGCTGCTGTTATGTACGTTCACTCTCAATAAGTTGCTCTTCTTTCTAAATTGTTTCTGCACAATCACACCCAAAATTACAGCTGCCAAGTAGTAGTGTAGTACTAACTTTTCAAAAAGCGTAAGGTAAAGCTCCAAACGATTTTATAGTTGGAAATGAGAGTAAATGGTTGAACAAAGTTTACAAGAAAATGATTTTACAAACTGGAAAGGAATTATTAAGACTTTTCCGCCAAGTGTCTAAAGCCGGGAAACATTTTTATCAGTAATTTTTAAATAAGTACCTTGAGAGAAGAATGAAGATAGCTTGTATTTGGTCAAATATATTGAAAAATAATTCTTATTTGGTCAAATTTCGCTAAATAAATAAATTGATTTTACATATTTCTAATAACATAATTCAATTATTGCTATTTTATGTTCTTGTGAAAATTGTTAAGTTTCATGGTCTTGAAATTAAAGTAGGATTTGCACTATGTTGTTTATGTTTACAATCTATCTATCTATCTATATTATTATAAAAGTATAAATATAATGTCGGTTACCAAAATAACCTTATAATATTATATATAATAACTCATAATAAAAGGACATAATCGAAATTTTAGATATTAGCCTAATAATCCTATTAGTTTTAGGACAAAATACTTCACGTTAGGAATCATACATGATTACCTTTTGCAATTCTATTAGTATAATTAATTTCGAGCTATCTAATTCATATAACATTAAACAGATACTTAAATACTTTATACACACTTGACAGACACAAAAATCTTTCACCGTACTACATTAAATTTGTAATGCTTTCGGTCCTGACTCTCTAAATACTTAAAGAGTTCTTATTCAAATGGGAATCATTGCAGATTTTAATTTGTATAGATCATGTATGCCTTCTTTGTTTTTTCATCTAATCATAGTTCGTAAGTGTTTTAAAGCCAATAGTAAAAAGTAAGCTTTACTAATATTTTAAAATTTTTTGACAACTAAATTCCTTTAGCTTTCCTTTACGTGGTTTTGGATTACTCTACGGCTTTGTGATGCATTAGTTTTTTTTTAATTGGTTACTACTTTAACTGAAGAGTTGAAGATATCTTATTAATTTAAAATGGGATTGATCTTTCTTGTATGTAAGTTAATTTTAAAGAAAAGTGAGCCAATAATGCTACTGAAAAACTAACATTCATCAAAAATATCTTTAGCTATGTAATTCTATTACTTTTAGGATATATTTTTTAAAAATTTCTATTACTAATATAATTTGAAAACGTATTATGATATCCTATTACTAATTTAATTTGAGAATGGATTACATTGTCCAAATCCATTAAGAAAAAGGAGAGCCTATATTGTTATAAAAGCATAAATACATTAATATACCAAAATAACCCTAAAATATTAAACGGAATAGGTAAATGACATAACTGCAATAACCTATTTTTTGGACTACAATACCTTCTATTCTAATTTTTAATATTTAAGATTTTAAAATTAATAAAATTTTATCTATTAAATTCTTATTAAAAATATGTATGAAGGTTTAATAAAATCAATTTCATAAGAATCCTCCATATTGGCAATACATTATCACTCTATAATGTCCAATGCTAAGAAAAAATAAAAGTAATATTAAATGGACTGCATAAAGAGTAAACATTGAGGAGGAAAAAAATATCCCCACGATAACATATTTTTATATTATATTTGAAATATTTTCCTACTCAACAACAACAACAACAACAACAACAGCTACCCAGTATAATCCCACAGGGTGGGGTCTGGGGAGGGTAATATGTACGCAGGCCTTACACCTACCCGATAGGGCAAAGAGGCTGTTTTCCAATTGACCCTCGACGAAAAATCGAGAAAAGGGAAAAAAACACAAAAACAAAAACAAAACAAAAAGAAAACAAAAGGAAAAGCATTAGTAACTCTAGAATAAACTACAAAAACTTACATATAAAAGGACAAAGTAAACAAAGCAACAACATGAACAAAAGGCATTAGTAATTCTAGGAGTACACACAGAGAATTTAACCTAACAGGAACCCTCCCCCCTCCCCCCCCCGACCCATCCCTATCTCGTGAAATAATAGAAGCCCCTAACCTATAACCTTGATACCAGACCTCCACACTTTCCTATCAAGAGCCATGTCCTCTGAAATCCGCATAATAGTCATGTCCCGCCTAATCACCTCCTCCCAATATCTCTTGGGCCTCCCTCTGCCACGACTCGCGCCAACTACCGACAGCCGCTCGCAACTCCTCACCGGTGCATCGGCGATTCTCCTCCGCACATGCCCGAACCACCTAAGTCTCGCTTCTCACAGATTCTCATCCATTGGGGCTACCCCTACCATTTCCCGAATAACTTCATTTCCGACCCTATCTAACCTGGTGTGCCCACACATCCACATGAGCATCCTACTCAAATAATATTTTTTAAATTAATTTCGTGTAATATTTAAAAATATCCAATTATTAAACAACAACTAAAAAAATATTGAAGAATATAAATGTGTGAGAAAGAGAAAAAAATGGTTTGTAAGAGTCAATACCATTAATGATTCTACACATATAAAGATCTAAAAATTAAATGTTATATCAATCTTTTATGCTTTGAAAAATAAAATTTATGGTGGATAAAATTATAATTAAGATTAAATAATCAAAATAAGAGATAAACTAATATTAAGATATGAATCAACATAGAATAAATTATTTTTTATGTTAAAACCAAATAATTAAATCTCCTAATTAATTATTTAGCAAGATAATCCAATTCAATTATTTTTTAAATTTAGCATATGAGTAAAATTCTTATTCAAGTTTATCTAGCTTGCCAAAGTTATACTTCTGGCCTTAAATGAAAAGGATTCAACTCACAAGAAATATAAAGTAAGAACAAATTCAGTATTTAGTGTCTTCTTACTTCGTGCCGGAAAGGAAGAAGAACATCTAATTAAAGATGAGTTGGTTCTTCCTAAACACTTGGTTATCAATCTCAATGGTAATAGTAGTGCATTTAATAAGAGAAATATTTCTATCATTAGATTAAAACGTATTTTGTGCAAATTGCATGATAGAGTTAAAAAGATATCTTAGCTAGCAAAAATAAATATGTTGATCAATTAAATAAAAGGTTGATTGCAAAATTTTATAATAAAAATAAAATATTTTTTTTTTGACTTAGCAATAAATGATACCAATATTTACTACCAAGAAGAATACTTCAATACTTTAATACCAAATGGCCTTCTACCATACATGTTTGTTGTCAAGTTTATTATTTCTTACATATGTCAGTGTCACAGTATATATAATAGACTAAGTTAAAATTGATCTTTCATTGTATATAGGTTGATTTTGAAGAAAAATATGCTTGTCATGCTACTGAAATATTTAGATACACCGAATAGCTTATGTAATAGCACACATATGGTATATAGAAGTTTTGACAATAACGTCATACATGCATAAATTATGATATTGATTAATGTCCTTCTAAGTATATTCTTATCCTTGTTCAATTTTCGTCTTCCGAAACTAAGGAATGCCCTTTTAAATTTGTGTGAAAATAATTTTAAGTATGTTTATGTTTGGAAAATATAATAATTAAAGCACAAGGTCAAACATCCTAAATATTGGCTATATTTACTACAATATATTTTCTTGCATGAACAACTGTATGTTGTACTTTCAAGAGGGATATGAAGATCGACAACAAAAGTTCTAGTTAAGGCAGAACAACCAAAGCATTAGGAGGAAATGTACACAAAAAAGTATTATCCACAAAGACGTGTTCGTTAAGATACCATCACATTAAATACTTTTAAACTATAATACATAATTATCTAACTAACATGGCAAAATTGATCATTTGTATAAGTTTTGATGATGTCTTTTTATTTTAAATTCATAAAATTATGCTAATGTAATAATATTTTTTGGCATTTATATGATTTTTGTATTATTATACATAAAATTTCTATCATTAGTTAATTTTATTCTCCTTTATATAAATAAAAAATTAAATCATCAAGTGCCGTTATTAACGTGCATCGCACGTTCATAGATACTAGTATATATATACGCACACACATACACACACTAATGACACACATCCTATCCCAATAGTAATGTCGAAGAAAATTATATCTTATTTTTAAAATTATATTCGAGTTATAAAATAAAGTGTAAGTTTTTGAAATTAATGAATATTAATCCTATATAACTAACGTATGACCCAAACATAGGTTTTTGTTTTATTAAATATTAAAAAATTGGGATTAATCATAGTCATTATCAATATTCAATGATAAATCTAATATGATAAGTATGTTAAAGTATACTAAAAAGGACAACTTTAGATAATAATGAAGTAATAAAGACCTAGAAGTATAAAGGATAGCAATAAATGATAAAAATGACTTTTAAATACCCCCTTCGTTAATTTTTACTTGGCATATATAGTTAAAATAGATTTTCATTTTTTTTAACATTTTATGCATATCAAGAGAAGACAAAGAAAATTCGGTTATGCCTAGGAGTGGGCGTTCGTTCGGTCAGTTCGGTTTGAAGAAATTCGGTTCGTTTATTCGGTTTTCGATTTTGTAAAGTAGTAGCCAAAATCGAACTAAATAATTCCTGTTCAGTTTGTTTTTTCTAATTTCGGTTCGATTTTTGGTTGGAACATTATCATATTGGGCTCCTTCTATGTAATAATAGGATCGGGGATTTTTTTTTTTTTTGAAAACTTCGAAATTGTTGGATATTGTGTTTATAAAAAAAAATAGACTAAACTTTGCACACTATTATGGATAATAAAATTCAAAGATAATGTGAATTACAACCGTGTGTGAAATCCTCCCAGTATCTATCATACATGCTATGGAAGTTTTAAGTCAAAATCGCGTGGCATAGCCACTTTTACGGTTGGCTATCGAAAAATAGCCAGCGTTTACGAAGTCAATAAAAAATAACCACTATTTGCTGCAACAGAGACCGGTCTATAATATACAGGAGTTCGGGTGCATCTGTGTACGAACTCCAGCATATTATACTGGATCTGTACACGTTGCTGACTCCTGTATAATATACGGGAGACTGGAGGACCGGTGCTCCAAACTCCAGTATATTATACTAGACATTTATACTTTTTGGAACTCCAGAATATTATGGGGGAGTTCCAGCATAATTATACTGGAACTCCTGCATATTATACGGGAGTTCCAGCATGGTTATCCTGGAATTCCCGTATAATACGCGGGCATATTTTCTTGGTTTTGAATAGTATTTTCGTTCAGATTTATATTTACACGAACAGTGGCTAAATTTCGATTACCTTTGAAACTGTGGCTATTTTTGAATGACCGGTTTTTAAGTTTCTCGCAAGTTTTAATAAAGTGAAAGTCTTTAAGATTGGGAAGTTGATGGACTTACTTAATTTGATTGAGTCTTTGATAGATTGGACCTAATAGTACAAATTTATTACCTATGGGCTTATCCTATATATAACTTAAAGAACCTATATGCTAATAATTCAGTTTTTCGGCCAACCGAACTAAATAACTTAATAACTGAAAACCGAACCGAAAAAATAAAATTTTAAAATTTTAAATCAAAATCATGAAAAAAATTTGGTTCGGTCGGTTTATTCAGCTTCGACTAAAATATGCCCATTCCTAGTTATATCCAAAATATTTATTACTTATTTCAAATCATTTTCTCAAATCCAATAAAATATGCATCAATTAATATGGGTATCACGGTGAATTATGCACTTTATTTATTATTTTTTAAGGTGCGTTAAAAGTCAAACGTGCCAAGTAAAAGTGAAAGGATGGAGTAGTAAATGGACAAAAGATCACTCGACAAGGATGAGATTTTCGGAACCGTTTTCTCATGACAATGATGGAATAAATAATTGTGTATTTCAATCCTTCTTGGATCGGGAAAGAGGACTAACAAGAGGAAAGTGTAAAGCCAAGCTTTGTTTTAGGTTCAATAAAGTAGGAATCTTATACAGAGAATGTTGATGAATTTCTACAAAAGGTCCAATCCCCTCTCCGATCTACCACTTTTTCTATTCATAAAAGCACATGAGCCACAAAATCGTAAATAGTACAACAGAAAGGAATATCCGATAGAATATTCTCTAGGGAATCAAAACCCTGAGACTAGTCATCACATCGTATTGAAGGTGGATCTTCGTCCTCGTCCACTGCTGATCCACTTTAACCTCGACGCTGCTTCATCTTTCATGTCTGACCTCGTTCTTTTGGAGTCATATCGACATGTCACTACTATCATATGCTTTATCACCATTGATCAGATCAAACACATAAAATGAGGATTTTGCACATACAACTAACGCAATAAAAGAAAAAAGTTTCTTCATAAAAGTCCTCAATTATTATTCAATAAATTCGCCTCAAATGATGTTTCAATTTTATAGTTTTATCAGTTCAATTTCACAAGTTATTGTGCTTCTTTTTAGTTTTCATAAAGACACATAGCCTTTATTTAATATATAAGATTTTTTTTAAACATATGGTCTTTTATTATTGTTCTTTAAACAATTATCAAATAATATTTATTTATTTATTTTAACTGTATAATAAGTGAAGGCTTGTTGGACGACCAAAGGTAAAATAGTAATTTTGCCCGTGAAACACAATGCTCTTTCCACTTATCTTCCGCCTTCATACCCGTTTCTTCGATAATTTCAATGTGTTGCCTCCTAGTTCTCCCTGTTAAACAACGATGAAGGCCAAAATTAACAGATTTATGTGAGGATCCGGGTTCTCCATCTCGAAACACTGTAAAATTTGAGCACTAACACCACCTTAAAGTTCTACTAATTGATGCCAACTTGGGTTTGTTTTCTTGCTTTCTGTCCATTAAATCCCAAATATGCTATTTCTTTCTTTTTCAAGTTTTTGGCTTTAGCTTCTGGGAGAATTTATTTTGATTCCAATTTGTTAGTGGCCTCTTATGAGTTCTGGTTAGTTTTATTCCATTATTGCTTATTTTCTTACTGGATGTTTTCATGCAGGTCAATTGTCGCCTCTCATTTGTGCTGTATATTGCTTAGGAATAGATAGATATGTGCATGTTTCTGATTTTGGTTGGATAAAATAGTATATTATAGGGTAAGTGGGTTCTTTGGAGTGCCTATTGAGGGTGAAATGCTATACAAAATTTAAGCAAAATACAAAATCTATTTTGGAATAAAAAACCAAAACACCTACATCTTTGGGTTCTTCTGTTCTCTTTGGCATATGCTTGCTACACATCCTGCGAATATGTTTTGCCTACAGTTATAAGGTGAGTTTTGGTTTCTTACGTCTAAAAAATAATTTAAAAGTGTAACGCAAGTCCTTCATATACAGTTGTATGCACTGTGTTCCCATGTCAATTACACGTCAAAAGAGTGGAAAATATTGTATCATAGAATCTAGGATACTCAAATCTGCTGATGTATGAAATTTTTTCTCCAAAAGAAGAATGTACCTGTATTGCTATGGTTTTGTCCTTTTCAATATTTATTGACCATTTGTTTACAAAATTTATTGAGCTTTATTAGGTTCCTGTTATTCATCCCTTGGGCGAGCGAGACTCTCAAAGCTAGGAGCAATTACTTGATGCAACTCCTATTTGGTTAAATATCCGGATTATGAACATGTAGGTATTTAGGTTACATGTTTAACATGTCTTTAAAGTTGCTTAGTTATGTATGTATAATTTTTTTCTTTATGTGTTGCTGAAAGTGAACTAGCTCAATAAATTTCTCAAGCACATGTGGCCTTATCTCGATATGCCAATAAGGTACTCTCCATTTCACACGTACATATATTTGTGAAGGAGTGAACCCTCAAAGTTAAAGTTATTGTTTCGACACATAACAAGAGTTCTTTTCTTTTTGATTAGTCGCATGATTAGTGCAAGTTATGGATAATTTTGACTGCACCATTATATAGTTCCTGAAAAAGTTCGATACTTAAACTGTTCCTTTGGCAGAACAATACAAACTCGCTATATAAAAGGTCTTGTACAGATAACAAGAACAGGTGAAAGGTGAAACAAAAGAGTAAGAAACATCATCTTCCGGTAAAATACGAGTCCTCTGCTAGAAAGAAAAATTTCTTACTGTGCATGATGGCATACTTAGTCATAAATAGTCTTCTCATCACGATGGAGCTTTATTGTTAGTATATGTTTTTTCTTAGGAAGGGGGATAGAGGAGCTTTTTGTTCTCTTTCTCTGATTTGCCTTATGCTCTATCCGATATTAATAGCATGACGATGGTTCATTATGTTGAAAGTCGAGGTTTTCCTATATGGGTCTAGTGGATTCCCAATGAGGAGTTAGGAAATAGAAGCTAGCACATAAATATTATTCCTACATTAAGTAAAGAGTAAGTTAGATCAAGTAAAGTGTCTTCTATCCTGGAAGGCTATAGTGCAAACATGTTATTACTTGCAAGGTGCAAAAATAATCCAGATAGAAAAGATTACTCTCACTGATGGTGACGACCAAAGATTAATGAGGCACAAAGAGATACTTAATAGTTAAAAATTTAAAGAATAAATTAAAGGTATAAGTAATAGCAAAACCACCCAGGTAATTGTCAGTTTTCAAGTTTCAGAAATTTCTTTTCTTGAAAATCCCATGTCCTTACAATTATTTGAGGCTCCAAAATTAGTTATATTTCCAACAAGCTTGAAGCATACGATATGTGTATCCAACTACAGGGGAATATTAAGAATCAATGAAGCTTTGAAGTTACAGTAAAAGCTCAAGGAATTAAGCCGGAATCGTGTTCGGGGTCAAATTTGATAATTAAGTACGAACGAAGACTCGAGGAGACATATTGTGCACTGTTTAGTAAAATAGGCATAACCTTTTTTTTCAGACCTCCATTTCGGCTCCATAATATATGGTTGGAAAGCTAAGTCAAAGCACTACAATGTTCATGTTTTACGTTGTTCCAAATACAAATTGGAACATGGTGATAAATGCGTTAGAAAGTCCATTGTCGTCGGAACTGCGATTTGAGGCAGTGCCTTCCGCGGTTGGCCGCGGTAGTCCATGCGTGAAATATTGTCCTTTTTCACCTGGGAGAAGGTATAATTATTTGGGCCCCACCCTAATTGATAGATATACATGGGAAAAAGATATTTTTGAAAGGGGGACATATTTTTGACACAAACTAGAAGTAAGAAGGCAAGAACACATTGAGAGTAAGGCGGGAATTCTTCAACAAGTTTTTCCTTCCTCTTCTTATTTTTCATTGTTGGTTATGACCTTTGATATTGTAGTTTTATATACTTTTATGAATAACTAATTTGTTATCTAAGATTTTGGTGAAACCCGTTGGGGATGAATTGATTGTTATATTAATATAGTTTTGAGTTGGTTGTTAATCTCTATTTGTTCAACTACAATTTAATTTTGGTTAATTGAAATGATCATCAATTAGCCGTCCCTATTTATTATGTATCTGCTTGAGAGAGTTATTTAGGTAGTTCTTTGAACAACATCACTCTAGGAGTATAGACGAGAGTCATAACCGAGGGTTTAGAGGTTGGATTAGAGATAATGATACCTCGGGTGCAATCTAAGTGAACTATAATGTGAATCTAGCTAGCGCAACTTGAGAGAGTGCGTCTAGTAAATTATCATAATTATTTGAGAGAGATTTATGGTAGCTCGAGAGTTCATGATTGATAGAGGCAATTAAGTTACAGTTATAAGAAATATACAACAAAGGAAATCAACAACGGGGGAAGCCATTACCTTAGACCTTTATTCTAATTATTTACAATTCACGCATAGTTAATTTTTATCTGTTTATTTATTTTCAATCTTGTATTCTTAGTGATATTAAACAGATACAGCTAAGCCCTAGTTCTCTGTGAGATTCGACTCCGGACTTTTAGACCGAATTATATTTGCAGCGACCGCTTATCCTTTTTAGGACTAGAGTTGGGCGTGATCAATAGCCCTTAAAGATTTAGTATATAAGATTTTTTTTAAACATATGGTCTTTTATTATTGTTCTTTAAAGAATTATCAAATAATATAGATTAATAATTAAATCATATGTCTTTTTAGTTTATCTCCCTTCAGAGGTTTCAATGTTACCCATATAATGAGGTTTTAGATGTTGAAAAAAGAAAATTATGATTACATAACTTTGTCGAAATGTGCGTGAACAAAGAAAATATTACTAATACATAAAAACTTAATAGGACAAATAAAATACAATAAAAAGTTATTGAAATTACTAAGTGTGTGCATACATATTAATTTAGATATTTTTAATATATAATCTATTTAAGTGCTAAATATTTGTATTTCCTACGTAGTTTAAATAAGAAGAGATTTAATAAGCAAAATATTAATTAATATTAAATCTTAGATATTAATAAAAATTTAAACTGCATTTTTTTCAACATAAAAATATTTTTACAAGAAAAATTCAATTTTAATTAGGTAGTTATTATCCTTTGTTGAGTATGTAGGATAATAAATTGATGTGTATTACATATAATGTCGTAATTAAAATATATAGTGTTACGACTTATGGGTTCTTTAAAGAAAGTATATGGTGTAAAGTTCACTTGAATAAAACCTCAAACGCATAGAAAATTGACCATAGCAAAGAAAATGTGTGCATGCACGTATGATACAACTAAACGATTATGTAGAGAGAATATGTCTATTGAACATCAAATATTCTAGTGAAACTGATGAAGAAACTACAAATGTATGATACAAGAATCTATTGAACATCAAAGATAAATATTCTAGTGAAACATAGACACTACTACTTCAAAGGTACACATATCTTAATCAGCAATAAGACTCATATTCCTCTTTAATCCATATCCGTGGTTTTGGCCTTTGATCCATGTCTTCCTCTCTCTGCATACACAAGTGGTTAAACGGGGATCAAGTCGGGTAACAACAACGCAGTGGAATCCCACAAGTGGGATCAGGTCGGATAACATATATAGAAAATCAAATGATATTGAAGATGAACTAGAGCTAACCTCTACAGGAACTTCTGTAATAGAAGGTGCCATTTGGAATGGAACACTAGGTACATGGGGTAATCGCGAAAGTTGCTCTAGCAACATGTTCCTGCACCCACCAACCATTTATGTCAAATACCATCATCTTGAATTAAAAAAGGAAAGAAACAAGAAAAAAAAATTGGCACGAGGAGGAAAACACAGAGTTGAACATCATAGCTTATTGAAATTAAACCAGTTCAACATAGCTGTAAAAGGAAGACAGAAACTTATCTATGTATATACCTACGCTAACACTATACAATAACAATAACAACTCAGTTCAACACCAGTTCAAGTTAATATAAATCAGTTGTCTCACTTGCACTCTACTTCGCTGGACCTTTACTTAATAAGTAATTGTTGGGATCAAAATTAAATGGTGCATGCAGAGACTAACAATGCAAAGCTTGATGGATAATAAATCAGACGACAAAACAAAAATATATTAAACTAAGTATAATAATTTATAATGGTTTGACCAATTGATCTACATATGATAAAACTAATATAAAAGAAGAAAAATTATCGAGAAAAAAATTTCCCCCTAAAAAAACTCTTTTATGACTACATTGTGGATATTTTTTGTGTACTTGTGAGAAGCTGATATCCGTAATTTATAGATGTGCAAAACTTGTCTTCAAGAATAAGATAAGACATATTAAGGAGATTTAATTCTTTTGGGAGTCTTTTGCCATTCATTCAAGAAAGAGAGTCCTAATATATTAGAAATTCAGGGCAAATTACTAACAGTAATCTTATAAGAGAAATAAGAGATTTTCTACCACGTTTCTCTATATCTCAAAATTGTTTCTACAGTTTGGTTGCAACTTAACAAAGATTGGTTCATGATATCACATTGGCTGATGCTTCACAAAAATTGAACAAGGAAAATAGCCTACCCTATACAGGTTCAAACATATATTTAATTGTATTTTCGACAGTTTAAAAGACACAAAGCCGTAAAAGAATGATATTCAAATTACCTGATCTTCTCCAAATCCCGGGGCGAATTCTTATTCTCCATAGGTATTGGTTCAACATGAAGAGTATAATCAGGGCCGAAATACTCGTAATAGTCATTGTGAGGCAATTTATTCTCAAGCTCTACTCCAACTGCAACTGCTGTCTGTAAACATTAAAGAAGTTCAATCTTAGATAAACTTAGAGGACAAATAACAGTAAGAAGTGAAAATCCAAGGCAGGAAAAAACACCAAAAATAGAGAGATAGAGACAAACCTCATAGGCCCAGCATCCAGCAACATTCCGAATGGTATAGCCTCCACCACCCAATACCATTAGAGGAACATTGAAAGACCTGAGGAATCGAAGGCAATCGGCATGGCCTTTGGAAGACAAGTTGAAAAGGCCCAACCTGTCTCCAGCTAGTGAATCAGCTCCGCATTGAAGAACCACAGCTTCAGGTTGATAGACCTCCATTACTTTTTGGATTATGGGATGGAATAGACGACTAAAACTTTCATCATCAATCCCATCATTCAAAGGGGCGTTTAAGGCATAGTACTTCCCAGAACCTGCACCAATATCTTTTATATGTCCTGTACCAGGAAAGAAGTCCCCAAACTTATGAAAAGACACTGTCATAACCCGATCTGTGGTGTAAAATGCCTCTTCAACTCCGTCTCCGTGGTGAACATCGATATCTATATACAGCACACGCTGCACACAACAACATTGAGAATGTTAAAGGGACAATTGAAGCAAACTATGCTATACATCTATGGCCTACAAGCAATTCTTATCGACAATTTACACAACAGTTATTGGAGTTCTATAAAATTAAGTTTCAATTTTAGAAAAATTATATCGGATAATTATTGTGGCCTGCAAATTACTCGATCTATCCGATTAAAGTGTGACCTACATAAAGACCTCTTATTTTTTATCAGAGAAGGTACTTCTTCACAGACAACAAGATAAAACAATCTGTAATATTATAGTACTGAATTTAATACTTTAAAACATCCGCAAGACTTATTATTAACACATCCCCCTTACAAACTCAATATATTCAGCATAAATATGGGGTGTCACATTAAATTCATAAGTACAAATTAGGAAAAAGTGTGTGTCCTTTCATATACAACAGTGCACCACTACAAACAAGACCATAGAAAGAGTTTACTTTCGTGAGAGCAAAGAAACAAATAAAACAAGAAAAACATAGTATAAGGAGATGTATATTTACCTTGTGGACCTTGAGAAGTTCAAGAATTCCAAGAACAATATCATTAACGTAGCAAAATCCGGAAGCCCCGGTTTTCTTTGCATGGTGCAATCCTCCAGCCCAATTGATAGCTATGTCAGCATCTTGTCTATTAAGCTTAACGGCAGCGCCAATGGAACCACCGGCAGAAGCTTGACAAAAATCAAAAAGCCCATCAAAAACAGGGCAATCCTCTCCGAAGTTGAAGCGTTTAAGGTCGTGGTCGTCATGTTTCTTGTCGGAAAGAGTCTCCGGTGAAACGGAAGAGAGAAAGTCCACGTAATCCTGCGAGTGGAACCAGCCAATATCCTCCGCACTCGCCGGGAACGGGCGAGTGATATCCATTAGGTGATGAAGGTCGTAGTGACAAACAAGATTGTGGGTAACGCGAATACGGTGAGGCTTCATTGGGTGGTGCTGGCCGTAGTAATAGTCGCCGATAAAAGGGTCGTAGAAATAAGTAACACGGCGCTTTGTCGCATCAGTCCCCGTCGAAGGAAGCGACGCGCCGCCCTCCACGGTGGACATGGACGACTCCATTCTCTACTGCTATCTCCGTTCCCTCTCAAAAATAACTGCTGTTACTTTCACCAAAAAGAGCAACCAAATACGTTGTAAGTTTTTAAGAGCAAGGTAGAGCTCCAAAACCTTTATATAAGTTGGAAATCATACCTAATCCAAAAGGAATTGGTAAAACCTTTTCCTTAGTTTTTAAAACCAGGTAAAGCTCCAAAACCTTTTTGTAGTTGGAATAGGAATTATGAATTCTTTCGGCCAGGATTCTACCTATTTATTTTGAGAAAAAACATATTTGTATTAAAAAGATTATTCAAATAAGTACTTTGAGTTTTGAGTGAGGAGTAGCTTGTATTTGGCAAAAATTCACTTTGTTGATAAAAATAGATAAAACAGATTTTGCATATTTTTAAATGACAGAAATTTAATAAAAAATTTCAAACTTATTTAATTGAAATGAAAATAAAAACACAAAAAGAAGTAGAAATTGTCGCTATAGCTTAAAAACGAGGGAAAGCAGTTGAAATATTTTTCTGGAGTTCGAAAGGATGCAAGTGAAATTTCGTAAGAGTATCCTAGAATTGTAACAATGTTGTTTTAGAAGGTGTTCGAATGCAGATGTGAGCTAAATAAATTAATGGCCAGTCTTAATTCTATTAAAAATATCAATAAAGATTTAAATAGAAAAGTGAAAAATATTCATAGTTGTAGGGATTGTGACATTTCTAATTACTTTATTGATTATGTCTTTGGCGTTACATACATTTGGAATTTCATTTCTGATGACATTACTACAATAATCTAACTGCCGAAACTAAAACTCCAGAATAGTGTCTTCGATGGTATTGTTTTTCCTATCTAAAATTGAATCTCTATTTTCAGTTTTTGGAAGTTCTTTTCAGAACTTCTTTTCTAATGGGCCTAACATTCATGGACTTGGTCAACCAAATTTGGGGAAAAATTTAAAAATAACCAGATTTACCATTGGTCGTTGAAAAATAGCCAAGTTTCAAAAGTTATCAAAATTTATTCACTTTAATCTGAGCGAAAACATTGTTCAAAATCTGGAAAAATATGCCCGCAAATTTTACTGGAGTTCCAGGATAACTATGCTGGAACTCCCGCAAATTATACTGGAGTTCAAGCATAATTATGCTGGAACTCCCGCAAATTTTACGTGAGTTCCAGCAGTATAATTGTCCAGTATAATATACTGGAGTTTGGAGCACTAGTGCTCCGGTCTCCCGCAAATTTTACAGGAGTTAGCAAAGTATACCGGTCCAGCATAATATACTGGAGTTCGTACGCAAATGCACTAGAACTCCGATATATTATACTGGAACGATCCCTGTTGCAGGAATCTAGTGGCTATTTTTCATTGACTTCGTAAACAATGGCTATTTTTCATTGATCAGTGTGAAAACTGGCTATACCAAGAAATTAAATCAAAAGCCTGGTTGGTTAGACACAACTAATATTTTCCAGGAAAATTAAAAAGGAATTTTGGCATGGTATAGCAACATACTCATATAATTGAAAAAAATAACTTTAGTTATAGTTATTGGCATCAACTAGCCAATAAATATATATCGGCAACTTTCTTTCTTTTTTGTCTATATGAACATATATATTATACTTTTATTTTTTGTTTTTTATATATAATTAATGTTATTCTTTGTATATCAATAATATATAATTATACATATAATTATTGCTATATTTATATTAATGTATATCATAATAAAATATTATTTTATTTGTATATCACTGTGTATAACACATTGGACATATGTGTAACTAAATAAATATCATTAGTTTATTTTTCTTCTTTGTGTAGATCAAAAATTGAATTGTTTTTGTATACTAAAGTATTATTTACTCCGACAATTATATTTATATTTTAGAATTTTCTTAAACATGCAATATCAAAAATTTATTTTTCTTTTTTGATCAATAATTAATAATTATATTTTTTGTATATCAGAGTGTATAACATAATAATAATGTGTATATCGAACAAATTTATTAAAAATTTTATTTTTCTTCTTTATATAACATATTTAAGATTGAAAACCCAAGTTCAAGACGATTCCACATGTATATTATCTATTGTAAAATATGCATATCTCTATGTACATCGGTGATATCATATGTATATTTTGTGTACCTGTGTATATCCATAAAAATATGTGTTATATACACGATATACAATGTGATATAGATGGATGTCCATGAAAAACTAGTGTTGTATACCGATATACAAATTGATATACACATACATCCTTAAAAACTTGTGTGTGATATACACTGATGTACACGATATATAATATGATATACACATATTACAGTTGGATTTTTAGGTCTGATTTTTCGCCTGAAACTAGTCTAAATCACTTCTACTCTTGCTCAAATTTTATATATAGTCTCGTTTAGGTATTTTCAACCAATTTTAATCATACCCACTCGTTCAATCCAACCAAAAAAATGGAAGAGAGAAGAAAAAATAAAGTTGAAATATATTTTTCTCTCTTAGTTTTTGCTAATCTAGCTCAAATTTTATATATAGCCTCATTTAGTTATTTTCAATCAATTTCAATCACACCCACTTATTCAATCAAACAACAAAAAATGAGAGAAGAAAAACAAATTTGAAATATATTTTTTCTCTCTTAGTTTTGCTTCTGATTTTCTTTGATGTGAGATTAACTTTACCTTTTCATCCCATTGATTTTTTGCATAATTTACAAGAATTTTTCTTAAACTATGAGAGCAAAAGAGAAGAGATAAAAGAAGAAATACAAGGAGAGAAAGGGGGAGGAAGCCAAAAGAAACGTGTAATTTTTTTTAGAGAGAATATAAAAGAGAGTGTTTTTATGATTTGGCTATATGATGCTAATTATTTGGGGTTATCTTTGCCAAAACTAATATAGGCCTAAAAAATTGCCAATTCCTACTATGTGTTCTTATAGGATGCCAATTTTTGTATTAAAAAATAGTCAAATTTACAAGTGATTATTCAAAAATAGTCACAGTTTCCAAAGTAATCGAAACATAGTCACATTTCATGTAAAAATAAATCTAAACGAAAACACTATTTAGAATTTGAAAAGGTACTCCACTATAATATACTGGTCGAACATAATATAGTGGAGAGTAGAGCATCGATGCTCCAATCTCCGATATATTATATTGGAACTTTTTGCATGTTGAAGTTTCAGTATAATATGCTGGTAGTTCATACATAGGTGCATCGATCTCCAGTATATTATGCTGGAACTTTTCGCGTTTCAACGAAATAGTGGTTATTTTTCAATAACTTTACAAATATTGGCTATTTTTGAATGGCCAGTCCAAAAATTGGCTAGCCCGTGCTATTTTTACAATATTTTCAGACCCAACCCATATCTTTTTTCGAATGCATTAACCCCAGATAATGAGTCTGTCATAAATTCATACTTATTTGGTAGAGAAAATGTCCAAATATACGACCAACATTAGCGATTTGTTTTAGGAAACATTCCAGCTTATACCTATTAATTTCAAACTATTTACCCTCTAATGTCCATGTCCAAACTATTTACTACTCCTGCCCATACGCCCCAAACTATTTACCCGGTAATTCACATTTCCTTGTGAGTATAATAAGATTGGGAACAAACAAAAAAGAGAGACGATCAACACTTGATTCATTGCGGTCTTAAGCAGAGTCGTTATGGCAAGAGCTGTTATGTTGTTGTTCTGATCAGAAATCAAGCTCTCCGTATCTATGTTGCAGTTTGTCATAACCATAGGATGTGTCATATCTATCCTTTCACACACATACAGGATGTGAGCTTATTTGAAAGTTTAGCATTGCAAACAAGTTCTCAACATTAAAATACATGGCACAATTCAAAAACTAGATCATAGGAAGAACATATCAATTTTTAAAATTCAATATGAATGAGTTCAAAATGCCAGATCTGATTTTTATAGTGTTTTACTGTTTAAATTCGTTAGTTATTATTCTTTGATATGTAGATTATACCTTTGATGTTGGTTTTTGGAGATTTATTGTACAAAAATTTAAATCCACCATTGAAGGACCTTGAAGCTTGAAAGTCATAACTTGATATATTTGAGTTTTTAATTGTTTTGATTCGATCCTGTATGGGTTTGTTTGGAAAGTTGATTGGATGTTGTAGCTAAAGTTTCAATTTGGTGAAGATTTTGTAGCAGATTTTAGAAATTTAGGTTGAAATATAGTTGAACCAGAGAATAAGGCGAATTTGTATTGTACACCCAAAGAGTATACAAATATACCATTTTAGTATACAATTCATTCTAACTATATACCTTATTAGTATAGCTATATACTATATTGGTATCATATGTTAATTGAATCATTTTTGGTTGTATTAGTTGCATTTAATTGGTACAATATTTAATTTTTTTAATAATAGTAATATAGTATAATATCTTAAAATATCTTATTATATTAATATATTTCTTTTTAAGCATGTGTGTTATGTACTAGTAGTATAGTCATATAGTTGCCAAGAATTAACTAGCAAAATTGATACCATATTGGTATGGTTATATATCATATGGTTATCATATGGTAGTTTGAACATTATTTTGGTTGTCTTAGCTTCATTTCAAGTGAATTCTGTTATGAAATTATTTATGAACATCAGTTACAATGTTGGAATTTTTGTGTAGCGATGAACATAAATTATGCGTGTTATGTAATAGTTTTAATAGTTATAAGCAATTGTTGGAACTTCATACAATTATATACCCTCTTAGTACGAAATAAGCAAGTTGTTTTGCGAATATTTAGCTTGCAATATGAGCATGTAATTTTCTCATACTTTTATTGTGTCCTTTAATATTTTGGTACAGTAGTATAGTCGTAGATAGTTGTAGCAATATTTTAGAGAAATTATATGCTATGTTGCTATACATATATACCATATTCGTATCACATGGTACTAGAAGTCATTTTTACTACTTATACTTTTGTCGCATTTTTTAATATTTTATTATTGTTTTTATTCTAACGAGTATATATGGAGATTTGGTTTCCGTAGATTATGTTTTCTTGCTCTATAACTGGTTGTATTACTGCTAACCGTAGAGTGTGTACTGAAATTTATAGAGAAGGAGATCAAGGTTTGCATGTCAATCACGTGTTGATTCTTAGAATCTGATTATGTAATTTATGGTGCTCAGCATCAGTCAATGTGATATTCAATGAATTACATCAAGTGACAAATGAAATTATTTCAGTTTAATAACTGAATTTAAAAAATAAGAAAGAAAAAAAAAGGTATATTGTACTAGCTATACTAAAAAAAGGTGAACAAATATTTACTTTATCAATTTTTTATTTTTTCTTATTGCATAAAAATAACTATAATAATAATGAAAAAGGTAAATGAAATTAAATTATGGAGAGAAAAATAATATATAAAAAAGAAGTTAAATAAAATTAAAAAAGGAAAAAAAATAAGAAGAAAACGAGAAAAAAGAAAAGGTGAAAAGAATAAAAGAACAAAAGAAGAAGAAAGAAGCATAGAAATACAAAAGAATTGGAGAATAAAGAAAAATTCCCCACAAAAAGTAAAAAACTATTATGGCTAGGAAATGTAATTAGTTTATGGATAGAAAAATAAATGGATAAATAAAAATAAATAGTTTTATTTTTATGGGTAATTGTGTCATTCTCCCTTTGATTTACATATGTACATCTTTTGCATTTTGACTTAGAAAAGTTCCACTGTTATCTTTCGTCCAAATATGTCCCCCCTACTAATAAGTTTCCACTAATGGTTCTCCATTGGTCAAGCCACGTAGGGGTAAATTTGAATATAACCAGAAAAAATGAAATACGACAACAACTAAGTTACAAAAAATTGATTCTTAAATTTATCCACCTTCAATTAGGATCGAAACGAAAAATAAGATGTTGCTTAAAACTTCTTAGCAGTTAAATCTCAGATTACTTGCAACTCAACTATATTAATTTACTCAAGTCATAGGGCGTAGGGCTTTGTATTCGAATAGAAACATCAATCTTACATCTAAAGCGACAACTCTATCCTCGACTTCCTCCCGGATAAAATGAGGAAAAGTATCACACGAGTATATTTGTATTTTTTCACTTGTTAAAGAACATATTTTAATTATTGCATGGGATATACACAAATTTGTCACGACCCGAAATTTTCACCATCGGGATCGTGATGACGCCTATTCGTGGTAGCTAGGCAAGCCAAATTTACTCACCATTTTCATAGATAAAAATCATCATGTTGTCAGTTTAATAACATGAATAATAATAATAACAATAGCTGCGAAAGTCTAATTTTATAAGTCTGAAATAAATATGAACTGCCTAACAATATCCTCTACCCAAGATGTGGAGTCATAAATTTACGAACCACTAAGAATACACTACATATAATGGTCTGAAAGAAATATAACAGATGTCTGTCTCGAAAACAATGAGACTACAGGAGTAATGAAAAACATCAGAAGAGACGCCGGGCCTACGGAGGCGTGCAAGGTACCTTAGTCTCGTATTATTAAGATCCTGCTATCGAACAACTGTTGTTGCTGCTGCTCAAAACCTGGATCTGTGCAAAAATGCACAGAAGTGTAGTATCAGCACAACCGACCCCATGTGCTGGTAAGTGTCCGGCCTATCCAGGCGAAGTAGTGACTAGGCTAGAACCAGACACTCACGTAAACCTGTGCAGTTCTATCTACATATGTATCACAAAATAGCAAAAATACTGAACTAAACAAACAAAAAGGGAGGGAACATGCTATGGGGATCACAATTGAATACATATAATTCATCCGTGTAAGTTGAAATAGAGCACAACAATAACTATCACAAAGTAAGAAATTCAATAGTTGCACGACATCACCCTTCGTGCTTTTACTCTCCTTCTTACTCAACGATCATATAAAAATACACGGCATCACCCTTCGTATTTTTCGCACATAACTCTCACTTCATGGAATGGAATGACCCTTCATGCAAATATAATCAAATCAGAGCACGGAATGTATCTTTGTGCGTAAATAGCCACACATTTAACTGCTTCTACTTGAACAAGTACTGAAGACTTTTGTGATCTGTGTCTACCTCACACGCAACTTCATATAGATAATGCCTCCAAATTTTTAAGGCATGAACAACTACTGCCAATTTTAGGTCATGAACCAGATAATTATTCTCAAGGATTTTCAACTGTCTCAAAGCATATGCAATAACCTTGCCATGCTACATCAATACCGCTCCAAGCCCGGTACGAGAAGCATCACAATACACGGTGTAAGGCCCTGAACCCGTGGGCAAAATTAAAACTTGTGCCGTAGTCAGAGTTGTCTTGAGCTTTTGAAAGTTCGCCTCTTACTTATCTGACCACTTAAACTGGGCTCCCTTCTGGGTCAACCTGGTTATCGAGGCTGCAATAGAAGAGAACCCCTCTATGAACTGACGATAGTAACCTGCTAACCCCAAGAAACTTCGAATCTTGAGATAAGAAGCTGGTCGAGACCAATTATTGACTGCCTCAATCTTCTTTGGGTCCACCTGAATACCCTCTACTGATATAATATGACCTAAGAATGCAACCAAACTCAACCAGAACTCGCATTTTGAAAAGTTGGCAAATAGCTGATTATCCTTGAGATTCAAAATAACCACTCTAGGTGTTGCTCGTGTTCTTCCTAGCTGTAGGAGTACAACAGGATATCGTCTATAAATACTATTATGAACAAATCTAGATAAGGCATGAACACTCGGTTCATTAACTCCACAAATGTTACTGGGGCATTGGTAAACCCGAAAGACATGACTAAGAACTCGTAGTGTCATACCGAGTGCGAAAAGGCTGTCTTAGGAATATCAGACGCCCTAATCTTCAGCTGATGGTAGCCAGACCTCAAGTCTATCTTTGAGAACACCCTTGCTCCATGGAGCTGGTAAAACAAATCATTAATCATCGGCAGTGGATGTTTATTCTTTATCACCATTTTGTTTAATTGCCGGTAATCAATACATATCCGTATCGAACCATCCTTCTTCTTCATGAATAACACAGGCGCACCCCAAGGAGAAACACTAGGCCTGATAAATCCTTTCTCTACAAAGTCTCGCAACTGATCTTTTAACTCTTTTAACTCTGATAGGGCCATGCAATATAGCATAATAGAAATAGGCTGAGTTACCAGTGCCAGATCAATACAGAAGTCAATATACCTGTCGAGTGGCATACCCGGCAGGTCTAAAGGAAAAACCTCGGGGAACTCCTGTACAATAGGAACCGAGTCAATAGAAGGAACCTTTATACTGGAGTCGCGAACATATGCCAAATAAGCTAAACACCCCTTCTCGACCATGCGTCGAGCATTAACGTATGAAATAACATTGCGGGTGGCGTGACTTGGGGTCCCTTTCCACTCTAGTCGGGGTAATTCTGGCAAAGCCAAGGTCACGGTCTTGGCGTGGCAATCTAGGATAGAATAATACGGGGACAACCAATCTATCCCCAATATAACATTAAAGTCCACCATATCTAACAGTAATAAGTCAATACGGGTCTCAAGACCCTCAAACACAACCACGCACGAATGATTCACCATGTTGACTACTTTGGAGTCACCCACTAGCGTAGACACATAAACAGGAATGTCCAAGGCATAACTAGACACGGCCAAACATGGTGCAAAGTAGGAAGACACATGTGAATATGTAGGCGTAGGGTCAAATAGTACTCTGAAGCATCTCTATCGCAAACCAGAATGGTACTTGCAATCATATCATCTGACGCCTCTGCCTCTGGCCTAGCTAGCAAAGCATAAATCGGGGATCAGCACTACCTTCCTGAACTATGTCTTCGGGATGGTCATCCACCGGCTGACTTTTACCTCTGGCGGGACGGCCTCCACCTCTATGGTCTCGACCTCCACATCTACGATCCCTACTCCCGCCCCTGGCTGGCTAGGCAAGCTGTGTGACGACCCAAAGGGTCATCACCTATTTTCCTTATCTATTCTGCGCTTTCGAGACCTTGAAAAACTTATTTTATATTGCCTCGATTTACGTGCATAGTCCGGGCATGTAGCCGAAAAATTATTATGTTAGAATATGTGAATTATATGGTAAATTGGAAGAATTTTGATATTAATATTTATATAGTTGACTTCGGTCAATAGTTTCGGTAAACGGACCCCGACCCGAGATCGGACGGTCTCGAAAGGTCCGTAGGAAAATATGGGACTCGAGCATGCGTCAGGAGTCGAATTCTGAGGCCTAGAGCCCAAGATATGAATTTTTCTGTTAACTTGTTTTTATGAAATTATTAAGGAAAATGGAAATGAAAATTTATTAAAAGACAATGGTATCGAGCTCGTATTTTGGTTCCGACGCCCGCTAAAAGTCTTATATACTATTTAAGTACTTCCTACAAAGTTTGACGAAAATTGAACGTCGTTTGATGTGTTTTGAACCATGTGTTCCAAATTTGAAAGTTTATGAAGTTTAAAAGAAGAAATCATGAATTTGAGGCTTAATTCTATGAAAACGATGTTATATTGGCAGTTTGATCGCGCGAACAAGTTCGTGGTATATTTTTGAGGTTGTGTGCATGTTTGGTTTGGAGCCCGAGGGCTCGGGTGAAGATTTGATAGGCCGTTAAAGCAAATTTTGAAAAAGAACACAGATGGTATTTTTCGCCCAACTAATATCTTCGCAATTGTGAAGAATTACCCGCAATCGCGAGATGTCCCAAAAAATAGCCTTGGTTCGCAAATGCGAACAAAACTTCACAAATGCGAAATTGCCCATAATTGGCCTGGTTCGCAAATGCGGACAAACCTTCGCAAAAGCGAAGTAGCTCTGAAAAGCCTCATGTTCGCAAATGCGATGTCCGTAGCCATGACCTGTTATGTTCGCAATTGTGAACATACGTTCGCAATTCCCATATCCGCAGATGTGCAATTTTATACTTAAACGATTTTAAACATCTTTTTCACCATTCTTTCGAAACCCAAAACCTCATAGACGATTTTCCAAGATCAATATCACTCCAAATCACTTGTAAGTCGATTTCCACTCAACCTTTTCAATTCCTAACATCATTAAACATGTTTTCCATGAGAAATCAAAGGTTTTTATGGTTGAAATTGTTATTTTTTGGGTAGAACCTAGGTTTTTCATAAATTGGGGAGTTGGACCTCGATTTGAGGTCCGATTTCGAAACAAATCATATAATTGAACTCGTGAGGGAATGGGTAACCGAATTTTTGTCCAAACCCCCAGTTTCGACCATGTGGGACCGGGGGAGTTTTGGGAAAATTTGAGTAAAACTTTGAGAAAACCATTTTTATACATCCAAACTAATTTATATTGTATTTATTAAAGTAATTGAACCAATTGTGATTAGATTCGAGCGAGTTGAAGGGTGAATTACGAGGTAAAGCGATAGTTGGAGGTTAATTGGACTTCAAGTCTTTGAGGTAAGTGTTTTATCTATCCTAGCTTGAGGGAATAGGATTAAGTGTAATAATTTGCTAATTGCTATGTGATCGAGTGCGGTGTATAGGCGTGGTGACGAGCATCTATACACCAAAGTCTAGCATGACCGTAAGTTGTTTGTTGATACATGTTGTGAGCTAATGTGGAATATTCCTAAGTCATATTCTTGAGCACTTGCCAGGTTGTGAAGGTTGATTATTATTTCCCTTGCCGGGACTTAGTTATATGGTTGATGTTGTTCCCTTGCTGGGATATTGTTATGACTGTTGTTACTCCCTTGCCGGGATGGTACATGTTACTTATTTCATTTTTTGCCCGTTAACTGTGAGTGTTATTTGGGTGAGGAAGAGTGACAATGCATGAAGGGTGATGCCGTGTCATTTTTACTTATGTTCGTACGAAGGATCATTCTGTGCCTTGTTTTACTGTTTATGCATGAAGGAACATTTTGTGCCGTTGGTACTTAAATTATGCACGAAGGATCATTCTGTGCCATGTTTATTATTTATGCACGAAGGAACATTCCGTGCCGTTGTTGCTTAAACCATGCATGAAGGATCATGCCGTGCCATGGATGTGAGGATGAGAGTAAAAGCACGAAGGGTGATGCCGTGCACTTTTATCTGCTTATTTGGTGAGGATGAGAGTAAAAGAACAAAGGGTGATGCCGTGCAACCATTTCATTTTCTTGCTTTGCGATAATTGTTTTTGCTACACTCCGTTTTTACCTTACTGATTTATTATGTGTTTTCCGATTGTGCTCCCCCCAACATGTCCCCTCCTTTGTTAATTGAGTTGCTCAATATCACTGTTATTCTGTGGTACATACATATATAGAACTGTACAGGTTATGTGAATGTCTGGTCCTAGGCTTGTCACTACTTCGCCGGGATAGGCCAGGCACTGACCAGCACATGCGGTAGGATTGTGCTGATACTACACTTCTATGCATTTTTGCACAGGTCCAGGTTTTGAGCAGGAGAAGCAGCAGTAGTACACTAGAGGGATTATCGTACTTCCGAGATTGAGGTAACTTGCAGGCGTCCGCTAAGCCCGATGTCTCCTCTATTTTCTTTTGTTATTGCTGTGGTCTCATTATTCCGAGACAGACGATTATTATTTATTTCTTTTAGACCATTATGTGTAGTTATTCTTTAGTAGTTCATGAGTTTGTGACTCCACATCTTGGGTAGAGGATTTATGTCAATTATGTTACACTATTATTCATTTTTTATTCGAAAAACTTCCGCATTTAAAGATATGAGTATTATTTTTTCTATTAAATATGAGAACAAAATGGTTGTATAAACAGGAAGATGGAGAGTGAATTGGCTTGCCTAGCTACAACGAGTAGGCTCCATCATGATCCCGATGGTGGGGAAAATTCGGGTCTTGACAAGTTGGTATCAGAGCTCTAGGTTACATAGGTCTCACAACTCACGAACAAGCTTAATAGAGTCTGAGGGGTAGGTACGGAGACGTCTGTACTTGTCCTCCAAAGTCTATTGAGTTAGGAAAAGTCTCTCATTTGTTCTTTCTTGTCGTGCGATTTGTTCCTCAAATACCTATCGAATTTCTACTCTGTCCTTTCGCAGATGGTGAGGACATGCGCTTCTTCATCCGCCTGATCACTATCCTGAGCCCCAGGCAGCTCCCGTGAGGGGCAGAGGCCGAGGCCGTATCGGAGGTCTTGGTAGGGGCCGAGCTCAGCCCCAAACAACGATTCTAGAGGTGGAGCTTCATGTTACGATTGGTGAGGAGGTTCCAGTCCCAGCAGCTCTAGTGGGCCTAGCTCATGTCCCAGGGGAGGTCTTATTTACCCCGTATCTTCGGGAGGCTCTAGTCAAAATAGCGGGTTTTATGGACAGTGTTGCCAGAACATGCTTATTACCAACTGCACCAGCCATTTCTCAGGTTGGAGCAAGGGTCCAGACTCTTGTTGCACGTACTCCGGAGCAAGTAGCTCCCCAGGCTCAGGCACTAGTAGTTCAGCCAGCAGTGGCCACTCAGACATGCACTACAGATCATGCCGGAGATGGAGCGGCCATGACTTCTAATGCTCTATGGAGACTTGATCGGTTCTCTAAGCTTTTTACTGCCACTTTCAGCGGTGCCCCATCAGAGGATCCTCAAGAATTCTTATTTAGTTGCCATGAGATTCTCAAGACTATGGGAATAGTGGAATCCAACGTGGTTGATTTTGCACATTCATGCTTGCCGGATTCGCCAAGATTTGGTGGAGAGATTTCGATTTGACTCGACCAGTAGGGTCCCTGGCTTTAACATGGACCAATTTGCGGAGTTATTTTTGGAGAAGTTTCTCCCTGTTATTCAGTGGGAGACACTTCGGAGGCAGTTTGAGCGCCTCCAGCAGGGTTCTATGACTGTTACCCAGTATGAGATGAGGTTTGTTAATCTGGCACGTCATGCAATTGTGATACTCCCCTCAGATCGGGAGAGGGTCCACAGGTTTATAGATGGGCTAAATCAGCCGATCCGACTTCAGATGGCTATAAGAGTTGGGAGTAACATATTGTTTTAGGAGGCGGCTAATGCAGCTCGTAGGGTTGAGATGGCTCTTGCTCGGGGAGGCATTTATGCTTCAGACAAGAAGCCTCGTCATTTCGGCAGATTTAGTGGTGCCTCATCTGGAGGCAGGGATTCTTATGATAGAGGCCAGTCTTCCAGACCTTTTTAGTCAGCTCTCCAGGTTTCGCAGGGTGGTTCAGGTGATTGTGGGTTTCATGAGCAATATTCAGATTAGCCTCCCATCAGTACTCAGCCTCTTTAGAGTATTCGTGGGGGCCATTCAGGTCTTCAGGGTCAGCAGTCCCAGTAGCCAAAATGTTGTTACGGTTGTGGTGACCCAAGTCATCTTGTTAGGTTTTGCCCTCGAGCAGCGGGCAACACTCAGCAGCGGGGTCCTCACCCCATGATTCAGGCCCAAGCTGACCCATAGCCTGCCCATCCAGCCAGGGGCGGGGGTAGGGATCGTAGAGGTGGAGGTCGAGATCGTAGAGGTGGAGACCATCCCGCTAGAGGTAGAGGTCAGCCGGTGGATGACCGTCCCAGAGACATAGTCCAGAGGGGTGGTGCCGATCCCCGATTTTATGCTTTACCAGCTAGGCCAGAGGTAGAGGCGTCAGATGCTGTGATTATAGCTACCATTCTGGTTTGTGATAAAGGTGCTTTAGTATTATTTGACCATGGGTCTACATATTCATATGTGTCTTCCTACTTTGCACCATGCCTGGTCGTGCCTAGATATGCCCTGGACATTCCAGTCTATATGTCTACACCAGTGGGTGACTCTATAGTAGTTGACCGGGTGCATCATTCGTGCATGGTTATATTCGAGGGTCTTGAGACCCATGTCGATTTATTGCTATTAGACATGGTGGATTTCAATGTCATATTGGGGATGGATTGGTTGTCCTCGTATCATGCTATCCTAGATTGTCATGCCAAGACAAGGACCTTGGCCTTGCCAGAATCACCCCGACTAGAGTGGAGAGGGACCCAAGGCCACTCCGTTCACAATGTTATTTCATTTGTTAAGGCTTGACGCATGGTCGAGAACGGGTGTCTAGCTTATTTGGCATATGTTCGTGACTCTAGCGTGAATATTCCTTCTATTGATTCAGTTCCTATTGTACGGGATTATCCCAAGGTCTTCTCTTCAGACCTGCCGGGTATGCCACCCGACAGGGATATTGATTTTTGTATTGATTTGGCACCGGGCACTCAGCCCATCTCTATTCTACCGTATCGCATGGCCCCGCTAGAGTTAAAAGAGTTAAAAGATGAGTTACAAGACTGTCACGACCAAAAATCCGGTCGTGATGGCGCCCAACAATCAAGCTAGGCCAGCCGGACCAAAAATTTCTGATTACATCGAATACCGGTCCCAAATGGACAACCCAAGAAGAATATATGAGTTTAAGAACTCCAATAATAATAATAATGAACAAAATACTGACACTCCCAAAGATATGGAGTCACAAGTCTAGAGCCTCTAACAAAACCCAATAGGAATAGAGAGTACTGTATAGAAATACTCAAGTCTGAATACAAAATACAAAATAACAACTGGAAAGGAGAGGAGAAGCTAGGTTCTGCGAACATAGGCAGCTACCTCAGCAACTCGATATGACACCGCAAACGCTGGAAATGCCTGTCTACTGCTCCTGAGTACCTGAGTCTGCACACAAAAGGTGCAGGGAGTAGGGGTGAGTACTAAGTACTCAGTGAGTAATAAATATATAACAACAGCTGAAAATAAGAAATACACAGATTACCACAATATGAAGCTACACTACAGTTCGAATCTCCTACGAACTAGCATCAACAGTACAATTCAGCTACCACATAGTAATTCAACAAATAAAGATGCAATGCAATGCACATAACCGCTACGGCGTGTAGCCCGATCCAATTTAACGTCGACGGCGCTAACTGGGGGTGTGTACAGACTCCGGAGGGGCTCCTACAGCCCAAGCGCAATACTGCTGCGGCGTGCAGCCCGATCCTCATATCAACCACTGCGGCGTGCAGCCCGATCCCATACTCAGTCCACAATAAGCAAATAAGTCACAAAACAGTTCATTTTTCTAAATTCCAGTTTCCAATTCATAATTTATGAAAAATACTTTAACTTTATTAAATTTGCAAAAGCCGGTGACTTAGCATTTCAATAATGTGATTTAAATTTCCAGGACTGAGATCAGTGATTTAAGTAATTATAGCTATCACATAAATATTGTCCTCTAAGGACGCTACAGATCGGCACAAGGCCCCAAACATGGCTTATAGCCCACAAGTATATCAAATACAGTGTATTTACAACACTAATAACATATTATTCATTTCCGGGATGGACCAAGTCTCAATCCCCAATCACAATCAATCCCGCACCTGCCACGGTGTGCGAGCCACGTTCTACTAGCGTCACAATGTGCTAAGCCGGGGTTTCGAACCCTCAGGCTACCATATACACAAACTACTCACCTCTAGCCGGCCGTAGACTCGTCCGCGATGCCTTTTCCTTTGAATTTAGCTCCCTCGTGCATGGAATCTAGTCAAACCACAATAATTATATCAAATACGGGTCAAATAATCATAACCCATTTCAATTTACATGAAATTCGCATAAATACACCAAGTTGGTAAAACACGACCCCGGGCCCACTGCTCGGAAAATTCCGAAATTAGTACCAACGCGACCCTCATCTCTCCACGCGTCCGTGCATATAAAATTTATCAAAATCGGAGTTCAAATGGCCTCCCAAAACTCAAAATCCCGTTTTCAATATCTAGGCCACATTTCTTCAAGATTTCAACCCAATTTCATGAAGATTGATATTAATTCTACCATAAAATGATGTTTTTGAGTCAAGAATCTTACCTCCGACGAATACCCGATGATTTCTCGGTGATTTCCTTGAGTTTTCTTCTCTCTAGGGCTCAAAATTGTGTTTTTGGGGTATAAACCCGTGAGCCTTCTGTTTCTGGATTTTATTCACTGCCAGAGCTTTTTGCTCTTCGCGTTCGCGTGAGCTCCCACGCGTTCGCGATGAACAACTCCCTCTTACTCTTCGCGAACACGACGCCTACCACGCGTTTGCGATGCTCAATTCCAGCTACCCTTCGCAAACGCGACGCCATTCACGCGTTCGCGATGCTCAAACTCCCAACCGCCCAAATTCCTTCTACGCGTTCGCGATACTCCTCCCGCGAACGCGAAGCCTTACCCTCACACACCTACGCGAACGCGACCACTGGACCGCGAACGCGATGCACACGATCCCTGGCATATGCAAACGCGGCTCCCCTTCTCGCGAACGCGATGCATGATCCGCCTGGCCTTCGCGAACGCGGCCCATGCCACGCGAACGCGAAGGCTTAGATGCCTGGGCAGAACCTGCAATTTTTCTACAGATTTTTGCCAAGTCCAAAAGCCCGGTTGATGGTCCGAAATCATCCCGAGGTCCCCGGGACCCCAACGAAAACCACCAACATACTCCAAAACATGATACGGACTTGTTCAAATCATAAAAACACCATACTAAACATCAAAATGACCATTTACTCACGAATTCAAGCCTAAGTTTCTTCAAACTTTCAAAACTAACATTCAATCCAAAACCCGATCAAACGACGTCCGAATGACCTGAAAATTTGCAGACATATCCAGAATCACATAACGAAGCTACAGGAATTGTCGGAATTCCATTCCGACCCCCGGATCAAAATATCACCTACCATCCGGGTTTCGCCAAAATTCAACCTTCGCCAATTCAAGCCTAAAACTACACCGGACCTCCGAATTCAATTCCGATTGTTCTCCTAAGTCATAAATGATCCCCCGGAACTAGTCGAATCATCAGAATCCGGTTTCGAGCACTCTAACTCAATAGTCAACTCTTGGTTGACTTCCCATATTCAAGCTCCCTTCAAACATACTATTTGCTTCATTTTCAATCCAAATCACTCCTAACTCACCCGATATACTCCAATACTGATATAAAAGCATAAGATATGTAAATGCAAGTTAACGGGGTGGTAATTCCCATAACGACGGGCCGGGTCATTACATTCTCCCCAACTTAAACAAACGCTCGTCCGCGAGCGGGTTAAGAAACATACCCGGAGCATCAAACAAGTGTGGATATCTGCTCCGCATTTCCTGCTCGGTCTCCCAAGTTGCTTCCTCCACGGGACGACCTCTCCACTGCACTTTCACTGAAGCTATATCCTTGGATCTCAGCTTACGAACCTGTCGACCCAAAATGGCTACCGGTTCCACATCATAAGTCAAGTCTTCATCTAGCTGTATCGTGCTGAAGTCCAACACATGAGACGGGTCTCCGACATACTTCCGGAGCATAGATACATGGAACACCGGGTGAACTCCCGACAAACTGGGTGGCAAAGCAAGCATATAAGCCACCTCCCCAACTTTCCTAAGCACCTCAAAAGGTCCAATAAACCTCGGGCTCAACTTCCCTTTCTTTCCAAACCTCATAACACCCTTCATAGGCGAAACCTTCAGCAACACCTTCTCACCTACTGAATAAGACACATCTCGGACCTTCCGGTCTGCATAACTCTTCTGACGCGACTGAGCCGTGCGTAGTCTCTCCTGAATCACCTTCACCTTGTCTAAGGCATCTTGGACTAACTCTGTCCCTAACAACCTAGCCTCGCCGGGCTCAAACCAACCAACTGGAGACCTACACCGTCTCCCATATAAAGCTTCATACGGTGCCATCTGAATGCCGGACTGATAGCTATTATTATAAGCAAACTCCGCCAAAGGAAAATAATCAGCCCACGAACCACCGAAATCAATGACACAAGCACGCAACATGTCCTCCAATATCTGAATAGTACTCTCAGACTGCCCATCCGTCTGTGGATGAAATGCTGTGCTCAACTCTACCCGTGAACCCAACTCTCGCTGAAATGTCCTCCAGAATTGAGAAGTGAACTGGGTACCTCTGTCTGATATAATAGAAATGGGAACTCCATGCAATCTCACTATCTCACGGATGAATAACTTTGCCAACCGCTCTGAGGAATAAGTAGTACACACTGGGATGAAGTGAGCTGATTTGGTCAACCTATCCACCACCACCCAAACTGAATCAAACTTCCTCGCTGTCCGAGGGAGTCCACTAACAAAGTCCATAGTTATTCTTTCCCACTTCCACTCCGGAATATCAATACGCTGGAATACACCACCAGGTCTCTGATGCTCATACTTGACCTGCTGACGGTTTAGACACCGAGCCACATGGCTCACAATATCTTTCTTCATCTTTCTCCACCAGTAATGCTGCTTCAAATCCTGATACATCTTCGCGGCTCCTGGATGAATAGAATACCGCGAGCTGTGGGCTTCCTCCAATATCAATTCACGAAGGCCGTCAACATTGAGCACGCATATCCGGCCCTGCATCCGCAATACACCATCACTATCAATAGTGACATCCCTGGCATCATCATGCTGAACTCTGTCCTTAAGGATCATACTGGCGCTCTCGAATACGATCATATAAAGAAGAACGAGCTACTACACAAGCCATCACCCGACTGGGCTCAGAAATATCCAGCCTTACCATCTGATTAGCTAACGCCCGAACATCAACTGCTAGGGGTCTCTCCCCAACTGGAATATACGCCAAACTACCCATACTAATAGCCTTCCGGCTCAATGCATCAGCCACTACATTGGCTTTCCCGGGATGGTACAAGATAGTAATATCATAGTCTTTAAGCAATTCAAGCCATCTCCGTTGCCTCAAATTTAGATCTTTCTGCTTAAACAAATGCTGAAGGCTGCGGTGGTCCGTATATACATCATAAGATACACCATATAGGTAATGCCTCCAAATCTTCAAGGCATGAACAATAGCAGCTAACTCCAAATCATGAACAGGGTAGTTCTTCTCGTGGGACTTTAGCTGACGAGAAGCATATGCAATAACTCTACCCTCCTACATCAACACACAACCGAGTCCAACTCTAGAAGCATCACAATACATCGTATATGACCCTGAAGCTGATGGCAATACAAGTACTGAAGCTGTGGTCAAAGCCTCCTTGAGCTTCTGAAAGCTCTCCTCACATTCATCAGACCACACCTGAATGGAGCACCCTTCTGGCTCAAACTGGTCAAATGTGATGTAATGGACGAGAAACTCCGTGAAGCAACGATAATATCCGGCCAAGCCGAGAAAACTCGAATCTCCATAGCTGAAGACGGTCTAGGCCAACTAGGAACTACTTCTATCTTCTTTAGATCCACCTTTGTCCCCTCAATGGAAACCCACGTGCCCCAAAAATGCCACTGAACTGAGTCAAAACTCACACTTGGAGTAATTGTGCATAAAGCTTCTCTTCTCTCAACCTCTGCAATACCACTCTCAAATGTTGTGCATGCTCCTCCTGGCTGCGTGAATACACCAAAATTTCATCAATAAACACAATCACAAAAGAATCAAGGTACGGCCTAAATACACTATTCATCAAGTGCATGAATGCAGCTGGGCATTTAGTCAGCCCGAAAGGCATCACCAGAAACTCGTAGTGCCCATATCGCGTCCTGAACGCTGTCTTCATAATATCCGAGTCCCTGATCTTCAACTGATGATAGCCCGATCGAAGGTCAATCTTAGAAAATACACTAGCTCCTTGGAGCTGATCAAATAGGTCCTCAATACGAGGCAATGGGTACTTATTCTTCACTGTTACCTTGTTCAGCTGCCCGTAATCAATGCACATTCTCATTGTGCCATCTTTCTTCTTCACGAACAACACCGGTGCACCCCAAGGTGACACACTCGGACGAATGAAACCCTTATCTAAGAGTTCCCGAAGTTGTTCTTTCAATTCTTTTAACTCTGCTGGTGCCATGCGATAGGGAGGAATAGAAATGGGCTGAGTGCCCGCACCAAGTCAATACCAAAATCAATATCTCTATCAGGCGGCATGCCTGGCAGGTCTGCTGGAAATACATCCGAAAACTCCCTCACAATGGGGACCGAATCAAGACTGGGTGTCTCGGCCTCAACATTTCTAATGAAGGCCAAATAAGATAAACAACCCTTGCCAATCATTCGTTGAGCCTTTATATAAGAAATCACCCTGTCGGACACATAATCAGTCAAGCCACGCCACTCGATCCTCGGATTACCCGGAATAGCTAGTGTGATTGTTTTGGCATGACAGTCCAGAATCGCATGATAAGGAGATAGTCAATCCATGCCTAGAATAACATCGAAATCTACCATGCCCAGTAGTAATAAATCAACTCGGGTCTCCAGACCCCCAATAGTAATAAGACAGGATCGATATACCTGATCCACAACAACGGTATCCCCCACTGGGGTAGACACATGTACGGGCAAAGCAAGAATACCACGGGTCATACCCAAATGATGTGCAAAATAAGTAGAGACATAAGAATAGGTGGATCCGGGATCAAATAAGACAGAAGCATCCCCGTGGCGCTGAGATAATACCTAAAATGACTGCATCTGATGCACTAGCATCCCTCCTATCCAGAAGAGCATAAAAATGAGCCTAACCTCTGCCAGTACGATCCTCACCCCTAGGGCGACCTCTGGATACCTGGCCACCAGTCCTAGCCGACTGTGCTGGCGCCGAAGAAACAGGGGTAGAAGACGAAGGCTGATCCCTCCGCTGAGACCGCTTACGAAGCCACTGAGGACACTCTCTCCTGATATGGCCCAAATCACCGCACTCAAAACAACGGCCTGAAGATGGAAGAAGGGGCTGCTGAGGACCCCTCGCTACCGATGAATCCTGTGCTGAGGAAACAGGAGCAGAGCTCTGAGCTGGAAGAGCACTCAGTGCAGGCTGACTCTGCTGACGGCTCTGCCGACCCTGATAACCCCGATGGCCCTGACGACCACGATCTGATGAAACCCCACTGGACTCTGCACGTCCAGACTGATGAGACCTGAAAGAACGACCTCTGCTATGCTGAGATTGGCCCCTAAACGGAGCATCACTGTAAATGCCAATACCACGAGGCCTCTTAGCCTCTCTCTCCTCCCGCTCTCTGCGGCGATCTGTCTCAATATGACGGGCAGCATCAACTACCTCCTCAAAGGTAACTGCCGAAACTCTCTCCCTGGTCATCAATATGCGGATGGGATAAATAAGGCCATCAATAAATCTCCGAATCTTCTCTCTGTCTGTAGGAACCATCCACATGGCATGACGGCCCAACTGTGTGAATCTAATCTCGTACTGATTAACCGTCATCTCTCCCTGCTTCAACCACTCGAACTGACGTCGCAGCTCCTCTCTATGAGACTGAGGCACATACTTCTCCAAAAATACCGTGGAGAACTGCTGCCAAGTGAGGGGCACTGCCCCAGCAGGCCTACGCTTCTCGAAATTCTCCCACCACTGAAATGCTGCACCTGTGAACTGAAAAGTGGTGAATGAAACACCGCTGGACTCTAGAATACCCGCGGTGCGAAGCATGCGCTGACATCTGTCAAGAAAACCCTAGGCGTCCTCGCCCTCAGCACCACTGAATGTCGGAGGCTGTAGCCTCTCAAATCTCTCCAAACGACGCTGCTCATCGTCGGGCATAGCTGGAACCATATAAGCAGGAGCTGGTGCGACGGGCGCAACTGGCTGGACTGGCTCGGGTGTGTGAGCCATAGGGGACTGATTTCCTCCCCCTGCCTGTGAAGAAGATACTGCAGCAGTAGCTGCAACTACCTGTGCCAAGCTCGTGCACACCGATAAGATCTGAGCCAAGGTCTCCTGAAGACCTGGTATGACAATGGGCACTGCCGGTGCTTGAACCTGAGTTGCCGAAGCGTTTGCCGCTGGAATCTGGTCTTGAGCCTGGGCCACTGGTGCAGGAATCTGACCCTGAGTCTGGTCAGTTGGTGGGTCAGTAGGTGCTGGTGTTGCTGCCCTACCTCTACCACGACCACGGCCTCTGGGTGCCAATGGTGGTCGTCCGCCACGTCTTCTAGCACATGTTCTCGCCATCTGCGAGAGAATAGAATATGGAAAAGTGTAAGTTCATGATAACACAAATCGCACGATATGAATCCAAGAAAATGAGGTTTTTCCTAAAGTTTCCGTAGCCCTCCGAGGATAGATACGGACGTCTACGTACCGATCCGCGAAAGCCTACTAAACCGGCTCATGACTCGCGAATCCTAATAACCTAGGCTCTGATACCAACTTGTCACGACCCAAATCCGGTCGTGATGGCGCCTAACAATTAAGCTAGGCCAGCCAGACCAACAATTTACTCATTTCATCGAATACCAGTCCCAAATGGACAACCCAAGAAGAATATATGAGTTTAAGAACTCCAATAATAATAATAATGAACAAAATACCGACACTCCCAAAGATCCGGAGTCACAAGTCTAGAGCCTCTAACAAAACCCAACAGGAATAGAGAGTACTGTATAGAAATACTCAAGTCTGAATACAAAATACAAAATAACAACTGGAAAGGAGAGGAGAAGCTAGGTTCTGCGAACGTAGGCAGCTACCTCAGCAACTCGATATGACACCGCAAACGCTGGAAATGCCTGTCTACTGCTCCTGAGTACGTGAGTTTGCACACAAAAGGTGCAGGGAGTAGGGGTGAGTACTAAGTACTCAGTGAGTAATAAATATATATAAGTAGCTGAAAATAAGAAATCCACAGAATACCACAATATGAAGCTATACTACAGTCCGAATCTCCTACGAACTAGCATCAACAAGTACAATTCAGCTACCACAGAGTAATTCAACAAATAAAGATGCAATGCAATGCACATAACCGCTACGGCGTGTAGCCCGATCCAATTTAACGTCGACGGCGCTCACCGGGGGTGTGTACAGACTCCGGAGGGGCTCCTACAGCCCAAGCGCAATACGCAATACCGCTGCTGCATGCAGCCCCATCCTCATATCAACCACTGCGGCGTGCAGCCCGATCCATGCTCAGTCCATAATAAGCAAATAAGTCACAAAACAGTTCATTTGTCTAAATTCCAGTTTCCTATTCATAATTTATGAAAAATACTTTAACTTTATTAAATTTGCAAAAGCCGGTGACTTAGCATTTAAATAAGTGTGATTTCAATTTCCAGGACTGAGATCAATGATTTAAGCAATTATAGCTATCACATAAATATTGTCCTCTAAGGACGCTACAGATCGGCACAAGGCCCCAAACAAGGCTTACAGCCCACAAATATATCAAATATAGTGTATTTCCAACACTAATAACATATTATTCATTTTCGGGATGGACCAAGTCTCAATCTCCAATCACAATCAATCCCGCACCTGCCACGGTGTGCGAGCCACATCCTACTAGCGTCACAATGTGCTAAGCCGGGGTTTCGAACCCTCAGGCTACCATATACACAAACTACTCACCTCTAGCCGGCCGTAGACTCGTCCGCGATGCCTTTTCCTTTGAATTTATCTCTCTCGTGCATGGAATCTAGTCAAACCACAATAATTATATCAAATACGGGTCAAATAATCATAGCCCATTTCAATTTACATGAAATTCGCATAAATACACCAAGTTGGTAAAACCCGACCCCGGGCCCACTGCTCGGAAAATTCCGAAATTAGTACCAACGCGACCCTCATCTCGCCACGAGTCCGTGCATATAAAATTTTTCAAAATCGGAGTTCAAATGGCCTCCCAAAACTCAAAATCCCGTTTTCAATATCTAGGCCACATTTCTTCAAGATTTCAACCCAATTTCATGAAGATTGATGTTAATTCTACCGTAAAATGATGTTTTTGAGTCAAGAATCTTACCTCCGACGAATACCCGATGATTTCTCAGTGTTCTCCTCGAGTTTTCTTCTCTCTAGTGCTAAAAATTATGTTTTGGGGGTGTAAACCCGTAAGCCTTCTGTTTCTGGATTTTATTCATTGCCAAAGCTTTTTGCTCTTCGCGTTCGCGTGAGCTCCCACGCGTTCGCGATGAACAAATCCCTCTTACTCTTCGCGAACGCGACGCCTACCACGCGTTCGCGATGCTCAATTCTAGCTATCCTTCGCGAACGCGACGCCATTCACGCGTTCGCGATGCTCAAACTCCCAGCCTCCCAAATTCCTTCTACGCGTTCGCGATACTCCTCCCGCGAACACGAAGCCTTACCCTCACACACCTACGCGAACGCGACCACTGGAACGCGAACGCGATGCACACGATCCCTGGCCTACGCGAACGCGGATCCCCTTCTCGCGAACGCGATGCATGATCCGCCTGGCCTTCGCGAACGCGGCCCATGCCACGCGAACGCGAAGGCTTAGATGCCTGGGCAGAACCTGCAGTTTTTCTGCAGATTTTTGCCAAGTCCAAAAGCCCGGTTGATGGTCCGAAATCATCCCGAGGCCCCCGGGACCCCAACGAAAACCACCAACGTACTCCAAAACATGATACGGACTTGTTCAAATCATAAAAACACCATACTAAACATCAAAATCACCATTTACTCACGAATTCAAACCTAAGTTTCATCAAACTTTCAAAACTAACATTCAATCCAAAACCCGATCAAACGATGTCCGAATGACCTGAAAATTTGCAGACATATCCAAAATCACATAACGAAGCTACACAAATTGTCGGAATTCCATTCCGACCCCCGGATCAAAATATCACCTACCATCCGTTTTTCGCCAAAATTTAACCTTCGCCAATTCAAGCCTAAAACTAAACCGGACCTCCGAATTCAATTCCGATTGCTCTCCTAAGTCATAAATGATCCCCCGAAACTAGTCGAATCATCAGAATCTGGTTCCGAGCATTCTAACTCAATAGTCAACTCTTGGTTGACTTCCCATATTCAAGCTCCCTTCAAACATACTATTTGCTTCATTTTCAATCCAAATCACTCATAACTTACCCGATATACTCCAATACTGATATAAAAACATAAGATATGTAAATGCAAGGGCGGGGTGGTAATTCCCGTAACGACGGGCCGGGTCGTTACAAAGACCTTCTAGAAAAGGGCTTTATCAGGCCCAGTGTTTCTCCCTGGGGTGCACCGGTGTTATTTGTTAAGAAAAAGGATAGCTCGATGCGGATGTGTATTTATTATCAGCAATTAAACTAAGTGACTATAAAGAATAAGTATCCACTGCCGAGGACTGATAATTTGTTTGACCAACTCCAATGAGTGATGGTGTTCTCGAAAATAGACTTGAGGTCGGACTACCATCAGCTAAAGATCAGGGCGGCTGACATTCCTAAGAAAACCTTTCGCACTCAGTATGGGCACTATGAATTCTTAGTCATGTCTTTCGTGTTGACCAATGCTCCAGCAACGTTTATGGAGTTGATGAATTAAGTGTTTAGGCCTTATCTATATTTGTTCGTGATAGTCTTTATAGATGATATCCTGGTATACTCCCGTAGCTAGGAAGAGCACGGGCATTACCTTAGAGTGGTTCTTTAGACTTTAAAGGATAATCAACTATATGCCAAGTTTTCAAAATGCGAGTTCTGGTTGAGTTCGGTTGCATTTCTGGGTCATATCGTATCAGTAGAGGGTATTCAGGTGGACCCAAAGAAGATTGAGGCAGTCCAGAATTGGCCTCGACCAGCTTCGGTGACCGAGATTCGGAGTTTCTTGGGGTTAGCAGGTTACTACCATCGATTTGTGGAGGGGTTCACTTCTATTGCACCCCGATGACCAGGTTGACCCAGAAGGGTGGCCAATTGAAGTGGTTAGATGAGTGTGAGGCGAGCTTTCAGAAGCTCAAGACAGCTTTGACTACGGCAGTGTTGTTGATTTTACCCACGGGTTTAGGGCCTTACACAGTTTATTGTGATACATCCCGTACTGGGCTTGGAGCGGTATTGATGTAGGGTGGCAAGGTTATTGCTTATGCTTCGAGACAGTTGAAAATCCATGAGAAGAATTATCCGGTTCATGACCTTGAGCTGGCAGCAGTTATTCATGCCTTAAAAATCTGGAGGCATTATCTATATGGTGTGGCGTGTGAGGTATACACGGATCACAAAAGTCTTCAGTATTTATTCAAGCAAAAAGAGTTAAATATGCGACATAGGATATGGTTAGAGTTGTTGAAAGACTATGATGTTATTATCTTATATCACCCAGGTAAGACCAATGTGGTGGCCGATGCGTTGAGTAGGAAGTCTGCCAGCATGGGTAGTCTTGCTTATATTCCGGTCAGCCAGAGACCACTTGCTCTAGATGTCCAGACCTTAGCCAATAGGTTTGTGAGATTAGACATTTCTGAGCCTAACAGGGTGTTAGCCTGCACGGTCGCTCGTTCTTCTCTATTAGAGCGTATCCGTAAGAGGCAGTTTGATGATTCTTATTTGCGTGACCTGATGGATACTGTACAGCGGGGAGGTGCCACGAAGGTAACTCTAGATGATGACGGAGTATTGAGATTTCAGGGGCGAGTTTGTGTGCCCAACGTTTAGGGGATTCGTGAGTTGATCTTAGCGGAGGCCCACAGTTCGCGGTATTCTATTCACCGGGGCGCCGCGAAGATGTATCGGGACTTGCGGTAGCACTATTGGTGGCGTAGGATGAAGAAGGACATTGTTGTGTATGTCGCTCGGTGTCTAAACTGTCAGCATGTTAAATATAAGCACCAGAGGCCTGGTGGTGTGCTCCAGAGAACTGAAATTCCCGAGTGGAAATGGGAGCGGATTACAATGGACTTTGTTACTAGACTCCCTTTGACTCGGAGGAAATGTGATGCTATTTGGGTCATTGTCGATAGGCTAACCAAGTCAGCACACTTCATTCCAGTATCTATTTCCTACTCATCTGAGAAGTTAGCAGAGATTTACATCCGGGAGATTATTCGTCTTCATGGGATGCCGGTGTCTATTATCTCAGATTGGGGTATGCAGTTTACCTCGCATTTCTGGAGAGCGGTCCAGCATGAGTTAGGCACCCAGGTTCAGTTGAGTACATTATTTCATCCTCAGACAGACGGTCAGTCTGAGAGGACCATTCAAATCCTAGAGGACATGCTCCGAGCTTGTGTCATTGATTTTGGGGGCTCGTGGGACCAGTTTCTGCCATTAGCAGAGTTTTCCTACAACAATAGCTACCAGTCTAGCATTCAGATGGCTTAAACCGGGAGAGGCTCGGTTGCTGGGTACAGGCCTAGTTCAGGAGGCCTTAGACAAGGTCAAGACTATCCAGGAAAGGTTGCGTTCAGCTCAGTCCAGACAAAAGAGTTATGCGGATCGTAAGGTCCGAGATGTGGATTTCATGGTTGGTGAGCGGGTATTGCTCTGGGTGTCGCCTATGAAGGGCGTGATGAGGTTCGGAAAGAAGGGCAAGCTCAGCCCTAGGTATATTGGTGCATTTACGATTCTGGACCGAGTGCGAGAGGTGGATTACAGGCTTGCACTGCCACCTAGCTTATCAGTCGTGCATCCAGTTTTGCATGTATCTATGCTTCGGAGGTAGCACGACGATCCTACACATGTGTTAGACTTCAGTACTGTCCAATTGGACAAGGATCTATCTTACGAGGAGGAGCCGGTGGCTATTCTAGACCGATAGGTTTGACAGTTGAGGTCGAAGAGTTTTCCTTCCGTGCATGTCCAGTGGAGAGGTCAGCCTCTTGAGGCATCGACCTGGGAGTTCGAGTCTGATATGCGGAGCCGTTACCCACATTTCTTCCCCGACTCAGGTGCTTCCTTCTCTTGTCCGTTCGAGGATGAACAATTGTTTTAGAGGTGGAGGATGTGACGACCCAAAGGATCATCACCTATTTTCCTCATCTGTTCTGCGCTTTCGAGGCCTAGAAAACCTTATTTTATATTGCCTCGATTTATGTGCGTAGTCCGGACACGAAGTCGGAAAATTTTTGTGTTAGAATATGTGAATTATATGGAAAATTTGAAGAATTTTGATATTAATATTGATATAGTTGACTTCGGTCAACATTTTAGGTAAACGGACCTGGACCCGAGATCGGACGGTCCCGAATGGTCCGTAGGAAAATATGGGACTCGGGCATGCGTCCAGAGTTGAATTCCGAGGGCTAGAGCCCAAGATATGAATTTTTCTGTTAAATTGTTTTTTTGAAATTATTAAGAAAAATGGAAATGAAAATTTATTAAAAGACCATGGTATCGGGCTCGTATTTTTGTCCTGATGCACGGTACAAGTCTTATATATTATTTAAGTACTTCATGCAAAGTTTGATGGAAATTGAATGTCGTTTGATGTGTTTTGGACCATGAGTTCCAAATTTAAAAGTTTATGAAGTTTAAAAGAAGAAATCATGAATTTAAGGCTTAATTCTATGAAAACGATGTTATATTGACGATTTGATCGGGCGAGCAAGTTCGTGGTATATTTTTGAGGTTGTGTGCATGTTTGGTTTGGAGCCCGAGGGCTCGGATGAAGATTTGATAGGCCGTTAGAGCAAATTTTGAAAAGAACACAGCTGGTATTTTTCCCCCAGCTGATATCTTCGCAATTGCGAAATATTACTCGTAATTGCGAGATGTCCCAAAAATAGCCTTGGTTCGCAAATGCGAACAAAACTTCGCAAATGCGAAATGGCTCAGATTTGGTCTGGTTCGCAAATGCGGACAAACCTTCGTAAAAGCGAAGTAGCTCAGAAAAGCCTCATGTTCGCAAATGCGAATAAAGTCTTGCAAATGCGAGGCTGCCCAGTATTGGCCTAAATTCGCAAATGCGAACAATTTCTTCGCAAATGCGATGTCCGCAGCCATGACCTGTTACGTTTGCAATTCCGACATATGTTCGTAATTCCCATATCCGCAGCTGTGCAATTTTATACTTAAATAACTTTAAACTCCTTTTTCACCATTCTTTCAAAACCCAAAACCCCATAGACGATTTTCCAAGAGCAATATCACTCCAAATCACTTGTAAGTCGATTTCCACTCAACTCTTTCAATTCCTAACATCATTAAACATATTTTCCATGCGAAATCAAAGGTTTTTATGGTTGAAATTGTTGTTTTTGGGTAGAACCTAGGTTATTCATAAATTGGGGAGTTGGACCTCGATTTGAGGTCCAATTTTGAAACAAATCATATAATTGGACTCGTGAGGGAATGGGTAACCGGATTGTGGTCCGAACCTCGAGTTTTGACCACGTGGGACTGGGGGCATTTTGGGAAATTTTGAGTAAAACATTGAGAAAACCATTTTTATACATCCAAAGCAATTTAATATAGTATTTACTAAAGTAATTGAACCAATTGTGATTAGATTCGAGCGAGTTTAAGGGTGAATTATGAGGTAAAGCGATAGTTGGAGGTTAATTGGACTTCAAGGCTTTAAGGTAAGTGTTTAATCTATCCTAGCTTGAGGGAATATGATTGAGTGTAATAATTTGCTAATTGCTATGTGATCGAGTGCTGTGTATAGGCGTGGTGACGAGCATCTATACACCGGAGTCTAGCATGACCATGAGTCGTTTGTTGATACATGTTGTGAGCTAATGTGGAATATTCCTAAGTCGTATTCTTGAGCCCTTGCCGGGTTGTGAAGGTTGATTATTATTTCCCTTGCCGAGACTTTGTTATGTGGTTGATGTTGTTCCCTTGCCGGGATATTGTTATAACTATTGTTACTCCTTTACTGGGATGGTACATGTTATTTGTTTCATTCTTTTGCCCGTTGACTGTGATTGTTATTTGGGTGAGAAGAGTGATAATGCACGAAGGGTGATGCCGTGCCATTTTTACTTATGTTCTCGCACGAAGGATCATTCCGTGCCTTATTTTACTGTTTATGCACGAAGGAACATTCCGTGTCGTTGTTACTTAAATTATGCATGAAGGATCATTCTGTGCCATGTTTATTATTTATGCACGAAGGGACATTCCGCGCCGTTGTTGCTTAAACCATGCACGAAGGATAAGCATGAAGGGTGATGCCGTACACTTTTATCTGCTTATTTGGTGAGGATGAGAGTAAAAGCACAAAGGGTGATGCCGTGCAACCATTTCATTTTCTTGCTTTGCGATAATTGTTTTTGCTACACTCTGTTTTTACATTACTGATTTATTATGTGTTTTCCGATTGTGCTCCCCCAGCATGTCCCCTCCTTTGTTAATTTAGTTGCTCAATATCATTGCTATTCTGTGATACATACATATATAGAACTGCACAAGTTTATGTGAGTGTCTGGTCCTAGGCTTGTCACTACTTCGCCGGGATAGGCCAGGCACTTACCAGCACATGGGGTCGGATTATGCTGATACTAAACTTCTGTGCATTTTTGCACAGGTGCAGGTTTTGAGCAGGAGAAGAAGCAACAGTACACTAGCGGGATTATCGTACCTTCGAGACTGAGGTAGCTTGCAGGCGTCCGCATGCCCGGCGTCTTCTCTATTTGCTTTTGTTATTGCTGTGGTCTCATTTTTACGACACATACGGTTATTATTTTTTTCTTTCAGACCATTATATGTAGTTATTCTTTTGTAGTTAAGTGACTCCATATCTTGGGTAGAGGATTTATGTCAATTATGTTATACTATTATTCATCTTTTATTCGAACGACTTCCGCATTTAAAGATATGAGTATTATTCTTGCTATTAAATATGAGAACAAAATGGTTGTATAAACAGGATGATGGTGAGTGAATTAGCTTGCCTAGCTACCACGAGTAGGCATCATCACGATCCCGATGGTAGGGGAAATCCGGGTCGTGACAGCTGTGGGTTAGATGGGGCCTGAATCATGGGGTGAGGACCTTGCTGCTGAGAACCGCCTAATTCTCGAGGGCAAAACGTGACAATGTGACTGGGGTCACCACAACCATAACAAGACCTCGGCTGCTGCGACTGCTGGCCCTGACGGCTTGAATGACCTCCACGAACACTCTGAAGAGGCTGAGCACTGAAGGGTTGCTAATATGAATACTACTCACGAAAACCACGGTCACCTGAACCACCTTGTGAAGCCTGGAGGGCTGACTGAAAAGGCCTAGAAGATTGGTCCTTGTCATAAGAATCCCTGCCTCCAGATAAGGCACCACTGAACCTGCCAGAATGACGAGGCCTCTTGTCTGACGCATGACCACCTCCCCGAGTAAGGGCCATCTCAACTATGCGGGCCGCATTAGCCACCTCCTAAAAGGATATGTAACTACCAACTCCCATAGCCATCTGAAGACAAATCAACTGAATCAATCCTTCAATGAACCTGTAGACCCTCTCCCGCTGTGAAGGGAGTATCACAACTACATGCCGTGCCAAATCCACAAATCTAGTCTCATATTGAGTGACGGTTATGGAGCCCTGCTAGAGGTGCTTAAACTGCCTCTGAAGTGCCACCCGCTGAGTGACGGGGAGAAACTTCTCCAAGAATATCTCTACAAACTGATCCCATGTCAAAGCTGGGGACCCTGCTGGTCGAGATAAGCAGAAATCTCTCCACCAAGTCTTGGCATATCTTGCAAGCCTAAAGTGCAAAAATCAAACCCGTTGGACTCCACTATTACAATAGTCCTGAGAATCTCATGGCAACTGAATAGGAAGTATTGGGGATTCTTCGATGAATCACTGCTGAAGGTGGTGGTAAAAAGCTTGGAGAATCGATCAAGTCTCTATAGAGCATCAGAAGTCATGGCTGCTCCATCTCCGTCCTGAGCTGTAGTGCATGTCTGAGCTTCCACTACGGGCTGAACCACTAGGGCCTGAGCCTGTGGAGCTATTGGCTCTGAATTACACGCAACATGAGTCTGAACCCCTCCTCCAGCCCGGGAAGTAGCTGGTGCAACTGGCAGCAAGCCTGCTCTAGCGACACTGTCCATAAAGTCTGCTATCGGGACCACAATATCCTGAAGATCCAGGGTAAACATAACCTCTCCTAGGACCTGAGTTGGGCCCACTAGAGCTGTTGCGGCTGGAGCCTTCTCACCATTATCAATATGAAGCTCCACCTCTGGAACTACCGCCTGGGGTTGAGCTCCGCCCCTACTACCACCTCCAGCGCGACCTCGGCCGCTGCCCTTCGCGGGAGCTGCCTGAGGCTCAGACTGCTGATCAGCAGATAAGGAAGCGCGTGTTTTCGCCATCTGCGAAAGAACAGAGTAGAAATTTAATCAGCATTTGAGGACACAAATCGCACGACAAGAAAGAACAAATGAGAGATTTTTCCTAACTCAATAGACTCCAGAGAATAAGTACAGACGTCTCCGTACCTACCTCTCAGACTCTACTAAGTTTACTCGTGAGTTGTGAGACCTATGTAACCTAGTGCTCTGATACCAACTCGTCACGATCCGGATTTTCCACCATCGGGATCGTGATGGCGCCCACTCGTGGTAGCTAGGCAAGCCAAATTTACTCACCATTTTCATAGATAAAAACCATCATGTTGTTAGTTTAATAACATGAATAATAATAATAACAATAGCCGTAGAAGTCTAATTTTATAAGTCTGAAATAAATATGAACTACCCAACAATATCCTCTACCTAAAATATGGAGCTACAAACTCACGAACCACTAAGAATAAACTATATATAATGGTCTGGAAGAGATATAACAGTTGTTTGCCTCGAAAACAATGTGACTACAATAATAATAAAAAACATAAGAAGAGATGCCGGGCTTGGGGACGCCTGCAAGCTACCTCAGTCTCATAGTATTAAGATCCTACTATCGAACTACTACTGCTACTGCTGCTCAAAACCTGGACCTGTGAAAAAATACACAGAAGTGTAGTATTAGCACAAAAGACCCCATGTGTTGGTAAGTGCCCGGCTTATCCCGGCGAAGTAGTGACAAGGCTAGGACCAGACACTCACGTAAATCTGTGCAGTTCTATCTACATATGTACCGCAAAACAGCAGAAATACTGAACTAAACAAATAAAGAAAGAGGGAACATGCTATGGGGAGCACAATTGAATACATATAATTCATCCATGTAATTTGAAATAGAGCACAATAATAACTATCACAAAATAAGAAATTCAATAATTGCACGGCATCGCCTTTCATGCTTTTACTCTCCTTCTCACTCAACAATCATATAAAAATGCACGACATCACCCTTCATACTTTTCCTCACATAACTCTCACTTCATGGCACAGAATGACCCTTCGTGCAAATATAATCAAATCAGAGCACGAAATGTACCTTCGTGCATAAATAGTCAAAATATAGCACGGAATGACCCATCGTGCAATTATAATCGAAAATAGCACGGAATGAACCTTCATGCAGTATCACTCTTCCACACCCAATTAGCAGTCACAACCAAATGGGCAGGAAGAATAAATAAATAACAAGTACTATCCCGGCAAGGGAGTAACAATAATAACAATAAGGTCCCGGCAAAGGAACAACAATTATAACTTTCACAACTCGGCAAGGATTCAGTAATTTAACCATCCCGGCAAGGGATTAATCATAATTCCTTTCAATACTTCCAACTTCAATTCAATAATATTCATCATTTGAGCCAAAGCTCCAAAATATCAATTTTTCACCATTTATTCTCGAACTATTCACATTTGTAGCAAATCATACTTTTAGCTTAGGAGAGTTCCACATTGATTCAAGATATGTACAACAATGACTCACGGTCATGCTAGACTCCGGTGTATATAAACTCATCACCACACCTATATACCGCACTCGATCATTTAGCAATTAGCAATTTATTATACTCTAATCCTATTCCCTCAAGCTAGGATAGATCAAACACTTACCTCAAAGCCTTGAAGCCCGCTTAACCTTCAACTATTGCTTTACCTCGTAATTCAACCTCCAACTCACTCGAATCCAATCACAATTTGTTCAATTACTTAATAAACACTATATGAATTAGTTTAAATGCATTAAAATAGTTTTTCCAAATTTTTACTCAAAATTCCCAAAATGCCCCCGATCAATCGTGGTCGAAACTCGGGGTTCAAACCAAAATCCGGTTACTCATTCCCTCACGAGTTCAAATATATAATTCGTTTTGAAATCGAACCTCAAATCAAGGTCCAACTCCCCACTTTATAGAAAATCTAGGTTCTACCCAAAAACCCCAATTTCACCCATGAAAATCCTTGATTTCAAATGGAAAACATGTTTAATGATGTTAAAAGTTGAAAGAATTGAGTGAAAATCGACTTACAAGTGATTTGAGATGAAGGTGCTCTTGAAAAATCGCCTATGGGGTTTGGGTTTGTAAAGAATGGTGAAAAGTGGATTTAATTTCGTTTTAAGTATAAAAGTGCACAGGTGCAGGTATGGGATTTGCGAACTTAGGTTCGCAATTGCAAACCCCGACCCTGCTAGGTTGGGAATTGCAAAGAACGTTCGTATTTGCGAACTCAGTACAGCCAAGGGACCTTTACATTTGCGACATGATGTTCGCATTTGCGATCAGGTCTTGCCTGCATTTGCGAGACTAGAGATCGCATTTGCGATCCATGCCCAGGCCACTCAGGCTTCGCATTTGCGATCAAAAACTCGCATTTGCGAGCCTCCTCTTTGCAATTGCGAAAATTGCAGAAGCCCATACACCGGGTACTTCAAATGTTCAAAATGCAGCCCAACGCTTATCCTAAATTCACCCGAGCCCTCGGGGCTCCAAACCAAACATGCACACACCCTCAAAAACATCATGCAAACTTGCTCGCGCGAACAAATCGCCAAAATAACATCATTTTCATAGAATCAAGCCTCATAACTCATGATTTTCTTTTTAACTTCATAAACTTTCAAACTTGGAACTCATAGTCCAAAACACGTCAAACGACGTGCGATTTCGATCAAACGTTACACGAAGCGCTTAAATAATATATAAGACTTGTATCGGGCATTAGAACCAAAATAAGAGCTTTATTCCATAGTCTTTTAATCAATTTTCCTTTTCTTTTCCTTAAAAATTTCAGAAAAACAATTTAACAGAAAAATTCTTTACTTAGGTTCTCGACCTCGGATTTTGACTCCGGGCACATGCCCGAGTTCTATATTTTTCTACGGACCTTCCGGGATAGTCCAATCTCGGGTTCGAGTCCGTTTTCCAAAAATGTTGACCAAAGTCAACTATAATCATATTAATATTAATATTCTTCATATTTTATACAGAATTCACATATTTCAACATAAATATTTTTCGTTACGCGCCCGGACTGCGCACGCAAATCTAGGCAATATAAAATGATGTTTTCAAGGCCTCAAAAGTATGGAACAAATGAGGAAAACAGGTGATAACCCTTTGGGTCATAACAAAACTACTTTGATAGTTATAGAGGTAAATTCAAATCTTTTGTTGGTCTAAGTAGCTCCGACTACCGTTTAGAGTCGAGTTAAAATTGTTAAAGCAAGAGGAAAATAAGAGATGGACTTAATTATACAGGGCTTTAATGGATCGAATGGTAAATACATCGGACAAATATAAAATAAACATGTATATGATCGAAACCGGGCTCACCTATTATGTGACAAATCGAGATTGAAACGTGATTGGGTAAAGCTCAATCTTGGGTTATATCAAACCGAGGTACAAAGTTCCATTGTTGAGATCGTGACCCCGGAATCGAACAAGATCGAGATACAAAAAGACCGAGGAAAGTTTTCCGAGCTGAATAACAGAAGGCCGAAATATCCACGATTCATTGGATATTAGGGTAAAAATCTCGGCACGTAGCAAGGAGATGCCGATTAATTAGCAAATCATGAGATTATTTACGTTGTGTAGAATTCTATTCAGAGTAGGAGACACCTATTAAAGGGGGTCTCATCATTTGTAACACACATTGTAATATGCAACACAAAGCAATACACTATCATTTATAGCTCTTAACATCTTGTTATCTTATTGTTACATCAGTTAAGGCATTTCTAGGCTCGACGGTGATCGAACTCGAAGGCGGCCAGGGATGTTCAATTTGTGTGTTTTGCATTTATTCTCTTATCATCAATTTCAATATTAATCTATTTTCTTAATTAGTATCAAGTTATACCTTGTATCCTTAAAACCGTATATAAATTCAATAGTTATCCAATTTTAAGGGTAAACAGTTTGGTGCCCAGGCTAAGAATAATAGTGGTTACTTGGTACAAACTTTCATAACATACTATTTTACACTTGTTCTTTGAAGTATCTTTAATTCCATCACTAAAATGTCGAACTCTCAGTCGGCACCCTTTCACGTTGATAACAATTTTGGCCACCACGGCGGGAATGATAACATATGTCACGACTCGGATTTCTCACCCTTGGGGGGGTCATGATGGCGACTACTCGTAGAAGCTAGGCAAGCCATGAAATGTATAAAACTTAACTCATTCATTTTAATCCTTTTTAACAACTTAAATTAACAGGTGATCAACTTTAAAATAATTGCGTAAGATGAAATCAAGCAGAAGACTTAGTCAAATTAAATTTTAAAATCAGTACAAGAATGTCAATATATGCCTCTACCCAGAAACATGGGCCACAATATCCACAGACTGTCTATGAGTGCTACATACAATGTCTGAAAAAGAAAATACAGTATGTCACAGAAACAAGTGAAAATATAACATAATAACAAATAGAAGAGCACGCCGGGCTTACGAATGCATGTAGGACTACCTCGGGCTCTCTAGATGGACCGAAGGCTGGCTCCCAGAGTGCTACTGCTCAAATGTTGCTCCACTATCTGCACATAGTGCAAAGTGTAGCATCAACACAACCGACCGCATGTGCTGGTAAGTATCTGGCCTAACCCCGGTGAGATAGTGACAAATCTAGGACCAGACTCCAGATAAACTTGTGCATTTATATAATATAAAATAGAAAATAACATGAATAATAACTTAAATAGGAGGGGGTACATGCTACGGGAAAATTTCAAATCCAGCAGGAACTAAAGAAAGATATGAAAGAACAACTCAAAGTGTACAACCGAACAATAACAATAATGTTGCGGCGCGAAACTGATCCAATAAAACATTTAACATTGTTACAGCGTGCAACCCGATCCATTATAACATTCGTTACGTGCAACCCGATCTAATATATAGCATTCTTGTGGCGTGCAACTCGATCCAATAAAGCATTGTTGCGACATGCAATCCGATCCATATATAATATTTGTTGCGGCGTGCAACCCGACCCATATATAGTATTTTTATGGCATGCAAACCGATCCCTATCTTTATATACCTTTAACAATAATCGTACCAAGTGTCCCAACAACAAATCAACAATAAACTACACTATCCCAGCAAGAGATTCAACAGTAAAAGTAACTACGTCCTAGCAAGGGAGAATCAACTAAAACCAATCTTAATTCAGCTTCTACTCGTCTCAGCTAACACCAATACTCAATCATAAGTACTTTTCACGAAGAAAACTCAATCCTTGCTCAATATCGAGAATCATCAATTAAAGTATTTGTAGTAGCATTTAGGAACATAACAAATTGCATTTTAAGACTCATGGTCATGCTCGACCAACGTATATATACTCGTCACCATGCCTATACGTCGTACTAAAAAAGAATCAAATAACAAGTAGGACACAACTCTTAATCTCTCAAGGTAAGGTTAGACCAAAAACTTACCTCGAACTTCCACGGCCAACTCAATCCTCAAATACCGCCTTTCCTTTTGAATTAGGCTCCAAATTAGTTGTACCTAAACATAATTGACTTATTAACATCAATAAATGCTAAACAATCCAATCCCAATACTTAATTATAACTTCTTATTTATTCTTCCCAAAAATTCAAAAATTGACCTCGGGCCCACTTGGTCAAAACATAAGGTTCAAACTAAAACCCGATCATCCATTCACCCACGAGCCCGAATATATAATTGGTTCCAAAATTTGACCCCAAAATGAAGTCTAAATTATAAATATATAAAAGCCCTAACTCTACCCGAATCCCTAATTTTATACTCTTAATCACATAGTTTATGCCTAGAAATCTGATGTTTGTTAATGGAAATTGAAGAAAATGAGTCTAAGATTACATACCTATGAATTGGTGGTGGAATCCCCTTTCAATAAAATGCCCAATTTGGAGTTAAGATGAAGAAGTTATGAATTTTGGTGTAAATCCCGAAAAGGCTACTGTTTATGGTCTTTTAAAATAACTGGACGAGTTTACTCATCGTGTTCGTGACATCACCATCGCGTTCGCACTGAGTTAGGCCTTTTAGGCCTCCGCGTTCGCGTATGTGGGCTCACGTTCGTAGAGAAGAAGCTCCTCGAGCCCTCGTGTTCGCGTCCAAGGGGTCGGGTTTCCGTAAGATGTAGCACCCCTCCCCCTGCCAATGCTATTAGCCTTCGCATTCGCATGGACAGGACTGCATTCGCGATGGGAAGACCCCTCGACACCTCATGTTCACGACATGGGTTATGCGTTCGTGTAGAAGGAATTTCTTTCTGCAATATTAACACATCACGTTCGCGAGGGTCCACCCGCGAACGCGAAGAAGAAAGTATCAGAATTCCAACAGCTCAAAACCTGCAACCTTTTAATAGTTTAAAACCTTCTGAAACACATCTGAAACTCACCCGGGCCTTTGGAGATCCTAACCAAACATACGCACTAACTCAAAAACGCCATATGAGCTTATCCATGTGATCAAATTAACATCATTAACATCGAATTAAACCTCAAAATCGTTGAATTATTTCAAACATCTTAAAACGTCAAAGTTTGCAATTTAGGTCTGAACCACGTTAAGCGGATTCCGTTTCTTACCAAATTTCACAAAATTATATTAAACCACATATAAGACTTATACCGAGCGCCGGAACCAAAATACGGGCCTGATACCAATATGTTCTGGTCAATCATTTCCAATCCTTTTAACAATTTCAAAAAACAATTTTCTTTAAAAATTCATTTCTTGGCCTGTGGGTGAGAAAGTCTTACTGAAGGTTTCTCCTATGAGAGGTTTCATGATATATGGGAAGAAAGGAAAGCTCAGTCCGAAATTCATTGGCCCTTTTGAGATCCTCGGAAGGATTGGAGAGGTGGCCTATATGCTTGCTTTTCCACCGAGTCTATCGAGAGTTCATCTGGTGTTTCACGTATCCATGCTCCAGAAATATGTTGGCAACCCATCGCATGTGTTGGATTTCAATATTATTCAGATTGATGATGACTTGACCTATTATGTGGAGCCTATAGCTATATTGAGTCGTCAGGTGAGGAGATTGAGATCCAAGGACATTGCATCAGTAAAAGTTCAGTAGAGAGGTCGGCCCGTGGAGGAGGCCACTTGGGAGATCGAGTAGGAGATGCGGAGCAGATATTCTCACTTATTTGAGTCTCTAGGTATGTTTCTTGACTCGCTCGAGGATGAGCGTTTGCTTAAGTGGGGGAGAATATGGCAACACGGCCAGTCGTCACGAGAATTACCACCCCTTTACCCCTTCATTTATGTGTTTCATGTTTCTATATATGTGTTAGAATCAATCGAGTGAGTTAGGAGTGATTCTGGTTGAAAATGAGGCATATAGCCTTTTGAAATGAAGCTTGTTTATAAAAAGTCAACCTGGTGTTGACTATATGGTTAGAGGGCTCGGAATCGAATTCTGATGATTTGGTTAGTTCCGGGAGGTAATTTGTGACTTAGGGGAGCGATCAGAATTGAAATTGGAGGTCCAATGTAGAAATAGGCTTGAATTGGCTAAGTTGGAATTTTGGTGGAATCCGATCGATCGGTGAGATTTTAATCCAAGAGTCGGAATGGAATTCCGACAGCTACAGTAGCTTCAATAGGTGATTTTGGATATGTCTGCAAATTTTCAGGTCATTCAGACATCGTTTGTTCAGGTTTTTGATTGGATGTTGGTTTCGGAAGTTCTAGTTGAAACTTAGGCTTGAATTCACTTTGACTTGATGATTTCCGTGTTTAAGGGTGTGTTTTTTATGATTGGAACAAGTTTTTATCGTGTTTTTGAGTAGGTTGGTGGTTTTCGTTGGGGTCCCGGGAGCCTCGGGATGAATCCGGGGGTCCAAACGGACCATTTTTGACTAAAGGAACCGACATATTTGCTGTCATAACTGCAGAGCTAATTCGTTCTCTGCGATCGCATGAGGAGCCATGCGATTGCGTAGAAGGATTTTGGGAAGTAATCAATTTGTTCTCTGTGATCGCATGGCCTAGGCTGCGATTGCATAGTAATGGGAGGTGAAGCAGTGGGATCACGAGGCCCAGGACGCGATCGCATAGAAGGTTTTGGAGGGCAACTATTTCTTGTACTATTTGATCGCATAGAGTGTTTGTGGAGTCAAGGGAATTTTTTCATCGCGATCTCATGCCAAGGGCTACGATCGCATAGAGTTAAAATACCTGACAGAAGGGTTTAAACCAGAACATTTCAGTCGCGAACTAATAGTATATTTCCTCCATTTTTGAGTTCTTTGAGAGCTAAGTAGCGGGAATTGAAGGGGATTTCATCGGGAAAATATTGGAGGTAAGTTTTGTGGTCTAAATACACGATTTTATCCTAGAATCTTTATCTATATGATTGAAAATGGAAGGATTAATTGGGAATTTTTGCTCTAAGCCTGGGTTATTGAAACTCATCGATTTGAATGGGCAAACGGAGTCCGATTTTGATAAACTTTATATGCATGGACTCGTGTAGAGATGAGGGTTCCAAAAATGTAACTTTCGTAATTTTTCTAAAAGCATACCGAAAGTCTGGTTTTGGCAACTTTGTGGTTTTTGGTGTAATTCGGGTTTTTTCAATTGGGTAATGTCCCTTTAGCCAATTTTGATGTATTTCTATTGATTCTGATCAGATTCTACACCCGTGGAGGCCGATTCTCGTGGCAAGGGCATTGCGGACTAGTCTTCGAGCCGAGTCGAGGTGAGTAATGGGTCTGGGTGATGACCAGCGGGTTCGAAACCCCAGTATATCACTATGTGACGCTGTATTGAAGCGAGGCACGTACTCTCCTATGAGTGCGGGGTCGAATGTGATTGGGGACTATGGCTTAGTCCGACCTGATAATACTATACTGTGTTGTTGGCTATTATTGAGCTGGTAAACCTCCTACTTCGATGATTGTGGATATCTTTGGGCTATGAGCCAGTTATTGGGATCCTGCGAGGATCGTTGCTACTGTTTCTATGATATTAACATGCTATTTTGATACCAGTCCTGAGCTATTACTGTCTAAAAATGGTTTCCAAACTCTGAAATTTCTGAAACACTGTTTTCTACTAAAAATGATTAAAAGAGATTTCAAATACTATTTTTGTGCATGTGAGCCTTTCATTGCATTATAGTTGACTGGTAGTGGATCGGGCTGCGCGCCGCGGTCATGATATTGTGCTTGGGCTGTAGGAGCCCCTCCAGAGTCTGAACCCCCATAGTGAGCACGGGTACCCAAATGGATCGGGCTACTCGTCGTAGCGGTCATACTCATGCATTGCATTGCATGTAGCTATACTTGTTTCTATTAGCTGATATTGCTGGTTTCCGATATTGTTCATGTTGATAACTGATACAGGATATTGTTGTATAGCCTTACTTAGTGTTGTATTGGGTTTTCTTACCTTCGCTGTCTTACCCTTGCTTATTACCACTGAGTTGGAAGTACTCACACTACTCCCTGCACCTTGGGTGCAGATCCAGGTACATCATAGCAGAGATGAGGCTTCATCTGCTCGGAGAACTTTACTTGGACAGTCGAGGTAGTTGACAGCGTCCGCATGACCTGACTCTCCAGTTTATCCTTATTTTCTTAGTTTTTTCTACACTTGTGCACATTTGTACACTATCACAACTTTATATTCTAGTAGAGGCTCATGACTTATGAATCCTGATTCGGTGGGAGGTTTATAATTGTTTAGGGATGTCTAATCCTGACGTGTTGAATGTTATTTCATTATACTATCATTGTTATGCTTAAAGAGGGTAAAGTGTGAGCTGATAGCTCTGTGTTATAATTAATTGGTCGGGCTGGCCTAGCAATGTGCTGGGCGCCATCACGAGCGGATTTTGGGATCGTGACACATTGGGACTGACCCGACCACAAAATATTCTTTAAAGTCACAATTATCATTCAATCACACCACATATCCTTCTTGATTTATAGCCTATTTGGCCAAATTTTTTTTCGGCAAAAAGTATTTTTTGTTTAAATACTTTTTTTTAAAGTTAAAGTGTTTGGCAAGTTTTCCGAAGAAAAAAAAAAGTATGTTTGAGTAAAAACCAAAGCAATTTCTGAACGATAGAAAAAATAATTTCTTTCCAAAAAAGTAAGTTAGTAGAAGTATATAGTGATAATCATCAGTTGATTAGTGGGACATATCTTGTCAAATAATTACAACCTTAACTTCAACAGGGGTTAATATTATGTTTGTTTAAGGTGCAATTAGTAGTATCAAGATTCTATGGCCAACATATTTTTCATGGACCCTAATCCTCTTCCTTCAAGTCAAAAGTTGTAATTGTAGTGCCTTAAGAAGAAAACCTTTCCATCTTTGTCATAATTTCTGTGTATTAAGATTTTCATGTTTTCCATTAATTCCAAATTTGACTATTTGCAGAACTTAATCAATAAATCATGATATTGGTCTACCTTGCCCTTAACTACTATATTCTTAGATTCGCCCTTCCCCATTGTTTGGGACAAAAATACATGTATGTGGCTTCTAAAAAAAAGGTTAATTAGTTTGAGTGGTCACACGAATTTATATGATATTAGCCTTAATTAAGACCAAAATGTTGGTATTATAATTTAGGATTTTTTACATTTCTATCCCACCTAGGGAACTTTTTTACCCTTCATGTTTAAGGCTTGAGTAAATTACATTTAGTATACTAAATTACTATTTCTATACCATATCTAATTAAGGTTATAATTAATGAGATATTTTTTATTACTTAATTAAAGCATTTCGATTTTTTTCAGTACTAATCCCTCACTTCTCTTTCCTAACCCCTCGTCCCCTTACCCCCAAGTTCCATTGCTGCTTCCGTTCTTCATGTAAATTCAACATGAGAATATGTGGAAACATATTTGTTTCTACGTCAATGGACTTGATTAATTAAATGGAAATGCAAATCTTAATCTCCAGAGCAAGGGCAATTGATAATTATATATTCCTGAGATTGTATTTTTGTGAAATTCTTTCTAATTTCTCAAGTTTGAATTTCTATGGGCAAAAATAATACTAGTATTTAAGTGGTTGGATGAGCGGCTATCTTTTTTCTAACAGATGATCTCGAAGTTAGATTTTGAGACAAACTCCTTGCTTTTCCAAATATAATTGTAGTTATTTTGTAGATGTTTTGTAGTTATATTGTCGTTAGCTTTTAAATATTGTAGTCATCCATTTTAGGATGTTAGACATTATAATTAAATTGTACTATAACGGATGCAATTTGTAGAATCTTTGTAGATAATTTATTTAAAGACAACATTTTGAAATCAATAATTTCTAATCATAGATTATAGTTTATTTTATTGTATAAATATAGTAACTTTGTAGATAATTTTGAAAACAAAATTGCTTTATTCTTTCATTAAAATGATTTGTAGTTTAATTGTAGGCAAATATAGTAATTTTGTAGATAATACCGTAAAATCGTAATTCTATATAATTTCGAACTATACAAACCTATACTTGTGTTATCGTTGGTGATTGCCAATTCCATATTAAATATCTACAATTTGAATTCAGTTTGTTGAAGTTGTTCGTAGTTTGTTGAAGTTGATCATACTTTAAAAAAAATTGAATAGTAGTTTAATAGTAAATTACGCAGATGCGCAATCTCCTTTCCATTTCAAAACTTGAATTTAATGTAGAATAAATCAATCCCAAGATTCTTTCGTGATTTTTCGCACGTTATTAACAGAGGCGTGCATTCGATTTATCGATTTGATTTTCACCCTTATCGATAATTACTTATCAATTATCGATATGTACATATTCTTATCGTTATCATTTCAATAAGTTTTCAATTTTTTCGATTTCGATTTATCAATTTTGGGGCTTATCAATTCAGTTATCGATTACACCAATAAGAAAATTTGCGGGATTCCACAAAAAGTATATCGCTACAAACACGCCTAACTAATATGGACAAAAAGAAGCTAAAATAAGACGAACATCATTTATAACATAAAAATTGTGTCAACAAGCACATGCAATGAAACTAAAGTAAGGGATCAAATGTATGTCACTAATGCTCCAATGGTATAAAAAATACATCATCACGACTAATTTTGTTCTCCATTAATTTGAACTTCATTCTCTTGAGCTTTAAATATGATAATTACTTAAATGTGGTAGAGGAAATAATAGGGTTAGGGACTTAGGCTAAAGGAAAGGGTATTATAGAATAAGGGTAAAAAAAAGTTTAAAAAGAATTAAAAAAATTAAAAAAAATAATTTTTTTCTTTTTAGTATATCTTATCGGTTTATCGGTAAACCGATAAACCAAAAAGGACAAATCAAAATCGATAACTCGATAAGGAAAATATCGAAATCGAAATCGACAACTCAATAAATCGATATCGATAAACCGATAACAAATAATCGATTCGATTTATCAATAAACCGATTCGAATGCACACCCCTAGTTATTAAGGGAAGATTCTAAATTTTTACATTTGAATTTAATGTAGAACCAATCAATCCCAAGATTATTTCCTGATTTTTAGCGCATTTTTAAGGGAATATTCTGCCGTTTTAATACCTAATAATCGAATGGTACAGAAATTGTAAGAAAAATATGGACTAGGCGAGTAATTTAGATATTATATAGATATTTGGTAATATAGTTTCATATATGGTATAGATAGGAAAAAACCTCTATAATTTATAAGCACCTTCCAATTTTATCTGAACGATTTATTCAAATAAAAAAATTGAAAATAAAACATTTGTCATAACATAATCCCCTCTCGCATTTTCTCTTCCCTTACCCTAAAATATAATAGTAAAAATAGCACGGTATAGTCAATTTTCGGATTGGTCATTCAAAAACAGTCAGCATTATCAAGTCAATGAAAAATAGTCACTATTTGCTGCAACAGAGACCGGTCTAGCATAATATACTGGAGTTTGGTCCACATGTGTATGAACTCCAGCATATTATGCTGGACCGGTATACTTTGCTGGCTCTGGTATAATATATTGGAGATTGGAGCACCGGTGCTTGGAACTCCAGTATATTATGCTGGACGTGTGTACTTGCTGGAACTTCAGTATATTATGCTGGAGTTCTAGTATACTTATGCTGGACAATATACTTATCCTAGAACTCTAATATAATATGCTGAAGTTCAAATATACTTGTGGGTATTGGAATATGGAGTTATGTGTATAGGTGTATATATGTCAGGGACTTAAATGTACACACATAGAAGTTAGGGATGTTAGTGTAATTATGGTTAGTTAGTAACTGATCATTAGTTGTTAGTTATATAGCCCACGTGTATATTAGCTTTGAGCTCAATTGAGTAGAAATAAAACTTCTTCTTCTTCTCCATAGCTTCTTCTAACATGGTATCAGAGCTATGGAGGAAGATCGGTGAACTCAATTCAGTAAGTAACTAAAAGTTTGTAATTCTGCTCTCAATTCATCTACATATCAATCGATTTTTCTATTTTTCTTCTTCTCTGAACTATTCGAGCTCGGAATTGTCTGATAATGGGGGAAAAATCTGAGAAAACAAAAATAGATTACACTCATCCTTTGTTTCTTCAACCTTCTGATACCCCTGGATTGGTATTGATTCAAGTTCAACTCATAGGATCTGAAAACTATGGTTTATGGAATAGATCTATGCGACTTGCTTTGAAAGCAAAGCGCAAATTAGGTTTCATTACTGGAAAGTGTATCAAGGAATCGTTTGAAGATAAATTACATGAGGAATGGGAAACATGTAATGCTATAGTGCATTCATGGATCATGAACTCGGTATCGAAGGATTTACTAAATGGTATCATCTGTGTCTCTGACGCACATGCAGTGTGGGAGGATCTTCAGGAACGCTTTGACAAAGTTAATTGAGTGAGAAATTTTCAATTACACAGAGGAATATCAAGACCGACACAAGATTCTGAGTCTGTTGCTGTGTATTTCATAAAACTGAAGGAACTGTGGGCTAAATATGATGTGCTTGTGCCTATTCTAAATTGTGGTTGTAAGAAATCTAAAGAATATGTTGTGCAATTGCACCAACAGAGATTGATGCAGTTTTTGGATGGATTGAATGACACTTATGATCAAGCTCGAAGGAAAATTTTGATGATGATAGATGAACCAACACTGAATCAAGCATATGCTATGATCACACAAGACGAGAGCCAACAGTCTGTGGGAGGCAGTGCTATGGCAGAGAAAGTGGATCCTACGACAATGCAAGTTGGGAGAGGTCAAGGCTTACGAGGAAAGAAATAGTTTCTACAGTGTGAGCATTGTCATATGAAAGGCCACACTAAGGAAAACTACTTCAAAATAGTTGGATATCCTGAGGACTTCAAAAGAAAGAGAAATCTTCAATCTAAGGAGTATAGGCCCAAGGGACATTATGCTGCAGCCACCAATGTGGAGTTATCAGAATCTTCAAACTCACAGGGAACAACTATGCAGAAAGGAGACTATTTCTTCAATGAAAAACGGTACCAGCAGATCCTTCACCTGCTTAATAGGGATGCCACAACTTTAGATACACAAACACAATCAAACATAGAAGGTAACATTGTATCTCTGAATGCAAAAGTGTGTAATGATAATTGGATAGTAGATTCAGGGGCCACACATCATATAGTATCATCATCAGATCTACTTCAAGATATCAGGAACATAGATAAGCATAAAAGAGAAAAGGTGATGCTGCCAAATGGTGATAGTACTGATGTCACACATGTTGGTAATAAACAAATTTTTACAGTAAATATACTGGATAATATGTTGTATGTCCAAGATTTTAAGTTCAACTTAATGTCAATCTCAAAGTTGACTAAAGACTTATAATGTGGTGCTCTATTCCTGCCCAAAATATGTGTATTTCAAGATCTTTACACTAGCAAGGTAAAAGGGATTGGTAAGGAGACTGGTAGTCTTTATCTGATAAAAGGAAGAAGAACAACACAGATAGCAACTTATATTAATTCAGTGGAAAGAAATAAAGTCAGAGATGGAGAACTCTGGCACAAAATTATTAGGACATCCATCATTACCTATAATGCATTACATTTCTTTTCGGCATAATAAGAAAGACAATGATGTACACAACAATTGTTCTGTTTGTCCATTAGCTAATCAGCATAGGCTAGCTTTTCCAATTAGTGAACATTCAAGCATTGCACCTTTCCAATTGGTGCACATGGATGTGTGGGGGCCTTATAAGGTAGCTACTCATGATAATAAGCACTATTTTCTTACAGTGGTTAACGGTTTTACTAGAGCAACCTAGATTTTTCTTATGCAATTGAAAAGTGAAACAATCATATTCCTCAAACAATTTTTTAGTATGGTGCAGAATCAGTTTGGTGTTTGTATTAAAACTATTAGAACATATAATGGAAAGGAATTCTTTAATCATCAGTGGAATGACTACTTGACAAAATATGGAGTCATTCACCAGAGCAGTTGTGTTCACACTCCACAGCAAAATGGAGTGGCTGAGAGAAAACACAGACATATTCTAGACACAGCAATGGCCTTGAAATTTCAAGCTGGAATACCAAGCAGATTCTGGGGAGAATGTGTTCAAACAGCTGTGTATCTCATAAATAGACTTCTCATTAAGGTGTTAGATGGTAAGAGCCCTTTTGAATTTCTGTAAGGAAGACAACCATCATTGTCACATATAAGGATCTTTGGATGTCTATGTTATGCCACAAATATAGTCAATGAAGACAAATTTGGTCCAAGAGCCAGAGAAGCAATCATGATGGGATATTCCACTACTCAAAAGGGATATAGACTGTTTGATAGAAGAACTAATAGTTTTTTTGTAAGCAGGGATGTCATATTTCGAGAGGGAGTATTTCCTTTTCTTACTCCACAACAGCAACAATCAATGCCTAACAATCTTGCAGCTGGGCACTTGGATGATGTGTTTGAAGTAGCACAATGGAGGAGTCAAATAGCACAGATACAGTTGCAGATGTTACTCACAATACAAGTAACAGCAATGAGCATGCAGATTTAGTAGATGGAGATCATCCTGATGCAGCAGATGGAAATGATCTTGATGTAGTGGATAATAGAGTTAATCCAGACCAGGCATATACAAACGTTGTGATTCCAATATTTGATGCAGACCATACATTAGCTAGATGCAGTCAGTCCAGTTGATCACTCATCAGTCACTCCAATGGTCACTGCTCCTACTAGACAGTCAACAAGAACTAAAGCTCATCCTATTTGGATGCAAGATTACTTGGTTGGTGGAAAGAAGAACTCGCAGTGTCTCTATCCTATATTAAACTTCTTGTCCTATGCTAATGTCACACAGCTTTACAAGGACTATGTATTGGCTTTCTCAACAGTTGCAGAGCCACATACATTCAAAGACGCAGTGGAGGATGACAGGTGGGTACAAGCTATGAAACAAGATATTCAAGCTTTGGAGGACAACAAGACTTGGGTGGTGGTGGATTTGCCACATGGGAAATCTTCTATAGGCTCAAAATGGGTCTATAAAGTCAAGTATAAAGCTAATGGAGAGGTGGAAAGATTTAAAGCTCGACTTGTTGCCAAAGGGTACAATCAACAAGAAGGACTAGACTACCATGAAACTTTCTCACCTATAGCTAAGATGGTGATAGTTAGATCAGTAATTGCATTGGCAGCTTCCAAGGATTGGCATCTATTTCAGATGGATGTTTTCAATGCTTTTTTACAAGGAGACTTAGAAGAGGAAGTGTATATGGACCTACCATAAGGTTTTCAGAGGCAAGGGGAGAACAAAGTTTGTAGGCTGCTAAAATCTCTTTATGGGCTTAAGCATGCATCGAGACAGTGGAATATCAAGCTCACAGAGGTCTTAATAAGTACAGGGTTCAGTCAAAGCTCACATGACTATTCCTTATTCACGAAAAAGGCTAGCAGTGATATGGTGATAATCTTGATATATGTAGATGATATATTGATAATAGGAAGCAATATGAAGCTTATTGATGAAGCAAAGTCAGTGCTACAAAAGAAGTTTAAGGTGAAAGATTTGGGAGAATTAAGATACTTTCTAGGAAGTGAAGTACTGAGATCCCACAAGGGTATTCTCCTCAATCAGAGAAATACACTTTGGAGCTTATTTCAGAAATGGGGTTGAGTGGTGCTAAACCTGTTACTCCTCTAGAACTCAATCAAAAACTAACTTCTATGGAGTATGACAAAGGAGTTGGAAGTCAAAATCTTGATCCTGCCTTGAAGGATGTCACTAGCTATCAGAAGTTGATTGGGAAATTGCTATTTCTCATAGTCACTAGACCAGATATTAGCTATGCAGTACAAGTTCTAAGCCAGTTTATGCAATCCCCAAAAAGGTCCCACATGGATGCTGCTACTCGGGTAGTAAGATACCTTAAACAAGCACCAGGAATGGGTGTGATCATGAGAAGAAATCAGGAGGCAGCTTTGGTTGGATTTTGTGATTCATACTGGGCTGCATGCCCTATGAGTCGAAGATGAGTCAGTGGATATCTTGTGAAGTTTGGAGATTCCTTGATCTCTTGGAAGTCCAAGAAGCAGCACACAGTGTCTAGAAGTAGTGCTAAAGCAGAATACAGAAGTATGACATCTATAGTGGCTGAAGTTGTATGGTTGAGAGGTCTATTTGCAGAACTTGGAACACCAATTCAACAACCAGCTAAGTTGTTCTCAAATAGTAAGGCAGCAATTCAGATTGCAGCTAATCCAATCTTTCATGAGCGCACAAAGCATATTGAGATAGATTGTCACTTTATTAGAGATAAGCTCAAAGGAGGCATAGTGTGCACATAGTATATATCCACACACCTCCAACAAGCTGATATTTTTACTAAAGGATTAGCATCTCCGCAACATCAGTTTCTACTTAGCAAGCTTGGTGTGTTAAACATTTTACACACTCCAGCTTGAGGGGGAGTATTGAAATGTGGAGTTATGTGTATAGGTGTATATATGTTAGGGACTTAAATGTACACATATAGAAGTTAGGGATGTTAGTGTAATCATAGTTAGTTACTAACTAATCATTAGTTGTAGTTATATAACCCACGTTGTATTAACTTTGAGCTCAATTGAGCAGAAATAAAACTTCTTCTTCTCCCTAGCTTCTTCTAACAGTGGGATAGGTGTAATTAATAAAATCATTAATGATATCAGAAAACGGTTGGTGCGATATCCTTGAAATCATTTCCACTCTCACAAGAACGCTTCTTGCTTGCATGACCACGCAAAATCCATGTTTGTGTCTTTTATATATTTTATTTTGTTCTTTTCAGCCTGCATCAGAAAAGAAATGTCTCACTTCCATTAATTCTTACAGACCAGACTATACTAGTCAACAAGTCATGGACAGGCTGCAGTCATGCTGTTAATGAATGACTCATTATTCTACCCGGAAAAGTTTTTGACGTGCCTCACACAACTTATAAGACTTCGTTTCATTTTACAAAATCGTGAAACCATATCTTATATTTTTTGGTTCATAAAATTGTAAAACAAAACATAGGTCTCATACAAATAATGTAAGTTGTGTGAGGCACAAAATAAAAAGTTTCTCCAACCCACAAGAAGCTCGTCTTGTCCTTTTATAAACGGTAGTGTATCAGCTAACTCGTGTAGGTCTCAATCATTCCACCTACTTGATATTCTCAAGTATCTGTGTAACTATATTCATTTAGACTTAAGTGGATAAAAAGGGCCACATCTTAGGGATATTATATACGTAATTGTAGCGACCCGGCCCGTCGTTACGGAAATTACCACCCCGTTATGTTGCATTTACATATCTTATGCTTTTATATCAGTGTTAGAATATATCGGATGAGTTAGGAATGAATTGAATTGAAAATGAAGCAAATAGCATATTTGAAGGAAGTTTGAATATGGAAAGTCAACCTAGAGTTGACTATTAAGTTAGAGTGCTCGGAATCAGATTCTGATGATTTGACTAGTTTCGGGGGATCATTTATGACTTAGGAGAGCAATCGGAATTGAATTTGGAGGTCCGGTGTAGTTTTAGGCTTGAATTGGCTAAGGTTGAATTTTGGCGAAATCCGAACGGTAGGTGAGATTTTGATCCGGGAGTCGGAATGGAATTCCGACAGTTGTAGTAGCTCCGTTAGGTGATTTTGGATATGCCTGCAAATTTTCAGGTCATTCGGATGTCGTTTAGTCGGGTTTTTGATTGAATGAGCAATTCGGAAATTTTGAAGAAACTTAGGCTTGAATTAGTGTGTAATTGGTGATTTTGATGTTTAGGATGGTGTTTTTATGTTATGAGCAAGTTTGAATGAGGTAATGTGATATACTTGTGGCTTTGATTGAGGTCCCGGGGGCCTCGGGGTGATTTCGGATGGCTAACGGGAATTTTTGAGTTGAAAAATGCAGCAGAAAAATTGCGGAGAAATTTTGTTCTATGCGATCGCAATGCTCTGATGCGATCGCATAGTGTTAGCTACAGTACCCAGGATTTTGTTCTATGCAATCGCATAGTGTTAGCTACAGTGCCCGGAGAGTTTGTTCTATGCGATCGCAATGCTCTGATGCGATCGCATAGTGTTAGCTACAGTACCGGACAGAATGTTAAAAATATTTCAGTCGCGAAAAACAACCCATTTTTCCACCATTTTTGGCCGTTCTTGAGAGCTTTTGGACGGGAATTGAAGGGATTTCGACAGGGAATCATTGGAGGTAAGTTTTATGAGTTAAATACATGTTTTTATACAAGAATCATCCATGGAATTCATGAATCTATAGCTAAAAATCAAGAAAATAGGGTTTGGAGCAAAAACCTTAAATTTAGGATTTGAAGGACCATTTGTGGTCCGAATTGGGAGTTCTTGGTATGTACGGACTCGTGGCGAGATGAGGATTCCGAAAATGTGAATTTCAGAATTTTTTGAGATGTGGGCCTGGGGCTCGGGTTTTGTCAATTTCGTGATTTTTGATATTTTTCGAGTTCTTTCGATTGGGTTATGTTCCATTAGCCTATTTTGATATATTTGTACTGATTTTGGCTAGTTTGACGTGCATGGATGCCGGTTCGAGGAGCTAAGGCGTCGCGAGCATGAAGCTTCTACCGGTTCGAGGTGAGTGGTAGTAGTAAATAATGTATTGAGGGTTTGAAACCCCGTACTAGCACTTCACAATGTGCTATATTGAGATGAGACACGCGTTCTATGACGGGCGTGGTGACATTGTGATTGGGGGTTCGGACTTAGTCCTTCCCGACTAATAATATACTGTGTGTTATGATTGATAATAAGTTTATAACTGTGCAATTGGGCTGATAGCCATGTTTGGGGCCTTGTGCCGATCTGTAGAGCATTAGGGAACCTATAGAGCTAGGTGACCCTTATATCGTGTTGGAAACATACACTCAGCCATAGCTCTAGTTGTATAGTATAATATGAGCCCGTACTAGATGTGTACATTGAGAGAGATTATCTAGGGTGGAATTCCCTGTCCTAGCTGAGCGGGCCTGAAAGGCCAAGTCTATACATTGAGAGAGATTATCTAGGGTGGAATTCCCTGTTCTAGCTGAGTGGGCCTGAAAGGCCAAATCTATATTGACTGAGACAGGGTCTATGACCCACTGTGATATATTATATTGGGCTCGAGAGGCCAAGCACATATTGACTGGGATAGGGTCGAGGACCCATTATGAGGTATTATATACATATACCTATATATACCTATATTGGATCGGGCTGCACGCCGCAGCAGTATATATATTGGATCGGACTGCACGCCGCAGTAATATACATGTATAATACATGTAATATACATGTGGGACGGATTGCACGCCGCAGTATTATTGCGCTTGGGCTGTAGAAGCCCCTTCGGAGTCTGAGTCTGCACACATTCTCAGTGAGCATTGGTGTATATTACGGGATCGGGCTGCACGCCGCAACAGTATAGAGATATATACATATATATATTGGATCGAACTGCACGCCGCAGTAATATTTGTGTGGATCGTGCTGCACGCCGCAGTATTATAGTGCTTGGGCCTAGGGAGCCCCTCCGAAGTCTGTATACACCCCCAGTGAGCGCCGTCGACGTTAAATGGAGCGGGCTGCGCGCCGCAGCGGTATATGTATTGGAGCGGGCTGCGCGCGCAGCATTATACTTATTCATATTCATATATATACTGAAATATTTATATGTTATAGACAGATGTATATGTCTCCATATATTGAGATGGTTGTATACCGTAGTGGTACGAGCGAGGATGTGGTCAGTGTGGGACCTAGACGAGATAGATGTGGACTGGAGATCAGAGTACTCATTATAGTGATGACTAATCTGTGGGGGTTGCCTTAGAACTGTTTAGTGATAGTACAAGAGTTCTTATTTTCAGTTATTGTTTATTATTGTTACTCACTGAGTTGAAATATACTCACCCCACTCCCCTGCACTTTTTGTGCAGATATACAGGTTCAGGAGGGCGGTTGAGCTATCGCAACTGCTTTATTATCCCCATTCTGTGGAGACTTCGAGGTAGCTGCCGACGTCCGCAGTACCTGACCTCTTTCTTTTTATCATTTTGTTGTCTCCATACTTGTGCACAGTTATATTCACTATTTACACTTGGTATACTCTGTAGAGGCTCATGACTCTTGACCCTTCGGTCTATGGGAGTTGGCACGTGTTGGGACTTGGTTCCCTGTTTTTAATATATCTATCACTATTATGCTTAAATTGGATAAAGTGAGCTTGTGGCTCCGTGGTTATTGTTGATTGGTCGGGCTGGCCTAGCAGTGTGCTGGGCGCCATCACGACCGGATTTGGGGTCGTGACAAGTTGGTATCAGAGCCTAGGTTTACTAGGCCTCATGAGTCTTGAGCCGGTTGGTAGAGTCTTGTGGATCGGTACGGGGACGCCTGTACTTATCCTCGGGAGGCTGCGAACCTTTAGGAAACACTTCACATTTCTTGGAATTCTTATCGTGCGTACTTGATTCAGCTTGAGATATAATTTTTGAAATTCCTTCCGCACGTCTGTGTACGCATCGAGCGCTCAGTAATATAATTGCCTTATGGCTTGTGATTTCCCCGAACGAGGGGCGAGATATAATCTCTGTGAGTTCATGTTGGGCCAGTCGGGATGACTTGAGGCTGGACCTTGTCTATGACTTGAGCATCGAGGTGCTGATTTTGTGAGTGGTGACAATAGATCATATGATCGGTACTGATCCTTATTGTGCAAATGGCAGTTTGATAATGGGAGAGCTGTAAGGTATTCAGTTCTTATTGTGATTTGATATGTAGCCCTAGCTATGGGCGTGAAAAATAATTATCATATCTCGTAATTGGATGGTAAAGTGCCTTATGTGTAGCGGAACGAGTTTAAACTCAGGAAGACTAAAGTGATTTTGATATGTGTTATGATTCGAGCAGGTACATCGCAGGTTCAAGTATAAATTATGATAATATGATTCGTATAGTATTGAGACTTAATGTTGTTGAAATACATTGTGATATCTTGTTGAGTTGTGGAAGTATTGTTAGAATGGTTTGGTGATTCTCTGGCAGGTGGATAGGCCAATTTACAAAGGAAACTCTACCGAAAATTTTGGAAAATTCGGGACTGAGAAAAGATTTTTGTCACCTAAAGAGGGGGGCGTAACTGTTGTGTGTGAATGAATGCAAGAATTGCAAAAGAGTTAATATTTCTGATGATTCGAATCTCCGCCGAAGCTTGAAAATGACTTGAGTTTAATCTAACTAGAACTTTGTGGCATCATTTGAGTAGGAATGCTATGAGTAGCTAGAAGTGCCTTGATGTATGGCTCCGTGCCAAGTTGGGGAGGTTGTTGTTGGTTAACTGATTGCACTGTTGTGTGTTGTGTTGGCTCTGTCTCTAAGTATGTTGGGAAAATTCTAATAAAAGTTATAGTGCTTCGTAGATGTGAAGAAATACTAGGATGTTGTGAACTTATGTTGGTAAAGAGTATTCACCGTATAGAAAAGAAAGATAGCTGATTGTATCTGTAAGTAATCATGTTCTGCGGTGTCAGAGTTCTAACAAAACACGAGTGGTTCTACTCAATAGGACAGTTGAATTAAAGCAGAATAAGGGTGAATGATGCCCGAGAATAGTTTTGCGGTGTTCAAGATTTTGCTTGTAATAGTCAGGTGCCTTACGATTGTGCATGTGGATAAAGATGGTGGTTTCGTTAGAGAAGATCAAGGCTTGTGTTATATCATGTGAATGACGGGATTCTAGGTATCCGTATTGGGAAGTAATGATGACAATTTAAAAATCGCGGGAAGTTCATCAAAATAAAGTGTGGTAAATGTGGTACTTTTGGGAAACATTGAGAGAGTATTCAGTGGCCTATGGGTCTTAGACCGTGTGGTCTTGTGTACGAGTCTTGTGAGGTAAAAAGGGGTTGAGGCATTGTCGTACTACAGTAAAGACTGATATGAAATTAAATGATGAATCAGAAAGGAAACTGGGTAAATGGAACAACTTGTTAATAAACCAGAATGGTATAAAAAGGAATACTATTGATTACTGGTATGTGGTTGAAGTAATGAGTCTTGCGGGCATTGCAGCGAAGCTCTTGAGTGCTGGCAGTTGTGTAACTTGATATAGGTATAAGGACTCAGTCCTGGCAGTTAAACTTATGCAATGAATGGGAAGAAATAGTTTGTGATGTGTTTTATCATGGTTTGAAGATGAGTATATTCCTATCGATATGCGAAGCGTGGAATGTGTAATGAGTTTTCTTCTATATGGGATCACGAAAGTCCTTGACTAGTTGAGTGCGCCGATGTTGAGGCGGAGGAAAGGGATATGAATTTCCATATTGTCTTAGTGTGATATGGTATACACGATGTGTTATGGAAAGTTGATAATGGTATATTCTAGGTTTTGAGATCAGTTCATAATATATGGGAAGTCAATAAAATTATTGAGCAGCGCGGACAGCTGCTGGTGAATTAAGAATCGATCTTTCTGATAATTTAAGAAAATGGTACTGCTATTCTATTAACTGATAATATCCAGTGGTATGGTGGTATTCTCTTGTTGGATCGACAAAAATAATTGATTCGTTGATGGCATAGTGAAATTTCTGAATGGCTGTCGTGGTATGAATGGACGCTTGATGTGCGTTATGTATATGTACGGTGAAATACGGAATCAGGCATAGTGATTCATATGTTATATATGTATAGGAGACTTGAAATTCTCGTTAATCCGCCTATGCAGTGGTTGTATATCGTGTGCATCGGCACCGTTTTGTGATTATTGGAAATCGGAAGCCTTAGAGGCTCTCTCTTGACTTGATAAAACGAATTCGGATTATGATACTCGATTGCTGACTGGTTGTCATGGGTCCGATTGTCTAGACTAATATGATATGGACTATGTCGGAAAATGGCACAAATTGCGTAGCAGAGAGCATCAGAGTATGCTCCAACAGAGTAGTTGTACACAGGACCAGCGGGCGGCTGGTAGGCATTGCTTTGTCAATTGGACCTTAGGGGCGGATGTCGGTGTAGAGGTATCTACCATTGATTCAGTTCCAGTATTGAGAAACGTTGTCAGATGCGTTTCATGTGGCCGAGCTTGAGGCTATATGTATATTTATGTTTGCTATAATGAGAAAATTCGACTCGATATGCATTTCGTTTGCGAGGGTTATATTGGATCGGGTGGCACGCCGCCACAAGTATGTTATGTGGATCGGGTGGCACGCCGCCACAGGTATGTTATTGGAATGGGTTGCGCGCCGCAACAGTGTGATGTGGAAAATATAGTTTCCTATATCTTACCTTGTATACAATAGTTCCTAGCTTCCGAGGAATAGTCCGTATTGGTTTCGCTCGGGGAATAGCACATCGGTTGTGTCTTTTCGGGATTTGATAGCGTATATCTATCGTATCACCACGGGTGAGGTTGATTGCTTGGGTTCAAGACCTAGATCTGTGCGTGGCTAACCGTTTAGAGCTTAGTGGCTTGAGGTGTTTCATGAGTAATAATGTTGGGGTAGAATCACGAATCGTGGCAAGGCCACATGATGTTATGACCTCTCGAGGAGGATTCAGGTACTTTATTTCTATAATACGAGACGCGATCTCAGTTCTATATTATGATGGCATAGAGGGATTAAATTGCAGCTCCTGTTGTTGGAGTCAGTTGTCATAATTTGAGTATGTTTAGATGTTTCTATTGGAGCTCATGTTGTGCTCATCGTGGCTTAGGCCGGTGTTGAGGTGTCATATCACCAGTGCGGTGTGTTATAATCGAAATGATCGTCGAAGCCAATAATGAGTGTGAGTATATGTGATTTGAGCTAGTTAGAAAGGCAATACCGAGATTTGGCTCCGAATTTTGTTGTAGTATCAATTAAAAAGGAAATGGATTCATGAATGGTTGACCTGAGAGATGGGTTCGATATATCGCGTGTGCGGTTGCCGTTGGCAGGATATGAAGGTGTTGGAATAAGACTCTATCTAATGAAAAAGGTTTTTCGGTTGGTATTTGGTTATCGTGGGAAATTGTTGTGATTAGGGATTATTGTTCCGAGTGATTGGGTTGTTTGATACATCATATGATCTCACCGGGGTGGCGAGTATGGACTATTACAGTTGGATCGTGTGTATCTTGAGTATAGGCATGGGATTAGCATTTGGCATATGATTTCAGAAAGTACAATGTGATTTATGGTTCAGATGGTCTGTGAAATTTTGACTATGTGGTGTTTTCGGACTTATGTGAGATAGGGTGACATATGATCACCCGGATATATGCTTGGTAAGGTCATTCGGCTATTGGGTGGCTTCTAGTACAACTCTGAGTCCGTTCGAGGACGAGCGTTTGTTTAAGTTGGGTTCACTGTAACGACCCGGCCCGTCGTTATGGAAATTACCACCCCGTTATGTTGCATTTACATATCTTATGCTTTTATATCGGTGTTAGAACCTATCGGATGAGTTAGGAATGAATTGAATTGAAAATGAAGCAAATAGCATATTTGAAGGAAGTTTGAATATGGAAAGTCAACCTAGAGTTGACTATTGAGTTAGAGTGCTCGGAATCAGATTCTGATGATTTGACTAGTTTCGGGGGATCATTTATGACTTAGGAGAGCAATCGGAATTGAATTTGGAGGTCCGGTGTAGTTTTAGGCTTGAATTGGCTAAGGTTGAATTTTGGCGAAATCCGAACGGTAGGTGAGATTTTGATCCGGGAGTCGGAATGGAATTCCGACAGTTGCAATAGCTCCGTTAGGTGATTTTGGATATGCCTGCAAATTTTCAGGTCATTCGGATGTCGTTTGGTCGGGTTTTTGATTGAATGAGCAATTCGGAAATTTTGAAGAAACTTAGGCTTGAATTAGTGTGTAATTGGTGATTTTGATGTTTAGGATGGTGTTTTTATGTTATGAGCAAGTTTGAATGAGGTAATGTGATATATTGGTGGCTTTGATTGAGGTCCCGGGGGCCTCGGGGTGATTTCGGATGGCTAACGGGAATTTTTGAGTTGAAAAATGCAGCAGAAAAATTGCAGAGAAATTTTGTTCTATGCGATCGCAATGCCCTGATGCGATCGCATAGTGTTAGCTACAGTACCCAAGATTTTGTTCTATGCAATTGCATAGTGTTAGCTACAGTGCCCGGAGAGTTTGTTCTATGCGATCGCAATGCGCTGATGCGATCGCATAGTGTTAGCTACAGTACCAAGGATTTTATTCTATGCAATCGCATAGTGTTAGCTACAGTGCCCGGAGAGTTTGTTCTATGCGATCGCAATGCTCTGATGCGATCGCATAGTGTTAGCTACAGTACCGGACAGAATGTTAAAAACATTTTAGTCGCGAAAAACAACCCATTTTTCCACCATTTTTGGCCGTTCTTGAGAGCTTTTGGACGGGAATTGAAGGGATTTCGACGGGGAATCGTTGGAGGTAAGTTTTATGAGTTAAATACATGTTTTTATACAAGAATCATCCATGGAATTCATGAATCTATAGCTAAAAATCAAGAAAATAGGGCTTGGAGCAAAAACCTTAAATTTAGGATTTGAAGGACCATTTGTGGTCCGAATTGGGAGTTCTTGGTATGTACGGACTCGTGGCGAGATGAGGATTCCGAAAATGTGAATTTCAGAATTTTTCGATATGTGGGCCCGGGGCTCGGGTTTTGTCAATTTCGTGATTTTTGATATTTTTCGAGTTCTTTCGATTGGGTTATGTTCCATTAGCCTATTTTGATATATTTGTACTGATTTTGGCTAGTTTGACGTGCATGGATGCCGGTTCGAGGAGCTAAGGCATCGCGAGCATGAAGCTTCTACCGGTTCGAGGTGAGTGGTAGTAGTAAATAATGTACTGAGGGTTTGAAACCCCGTACTAGCACTTCAATGTGCTATATTGAGATGAGACACGCGTTCTATGACGGGCGTGGTGACATTGTGATTGGGGGTTCGGACTTAGTCCTTCCCCACTAATAGTATACTGTGTGTTATGACTGATAATAAGTTTATAACTGTGCAATTGGGCTGATAGCCATGTTTTGGGCCTTGTGCCGATCTGTAGAGCATTAGGGAACCTGTAGAGCTAGGTGACCCTTATATCATGTTGGAAACATACACTCAGCCGTAGCTCTAGCTGTATAGCATAATATGAACCCGTACTAGATGTGTACATTGAGAGAGATTATCTAGGGTGGAATTCCCCGTTCTAGCTGAGCGGGCCTGAAAGGCCAAGTCTATACCGATTGAGATGAGATAGGGTCAAAGACCCACTATGAGATGTTATATTGGGCCTGAAAGGCCAAGTCTATATTGACTGAGACAAGGTCAAGGACCCACTGTGATATATTATATTGGGCCTGAGAGGCCAAGTATATACTGACTGGGATAGGGTCGAGGACCCATTATGAGGTATTATATATATATACCTATAGTGGAAGGCCAATCCTATACTAATTGGGACAGGGTCGAGAACCCGTTATGAGGTATTATATATGTATATACCCATGTTGGATCGAGCTACACGCCGCAGCAGTATATATATTAGATCGGGCTGCACACCGCAGCAATATATGTGGGATCGGACTGCACGTCACAGTATTATTGCGCTTGGGCTGTAGGAGCCCTTTCGGAGTCCGAGTCCGCACACATTCACGGTGAGCACTGGTGTATATTATGGGATCGGGCTGCACGCCGCAGCAGTATAGTTATATATGTATATGTATATATATTGGATCGGACTGCACGCCGCAGCAATATATGTGTGGATCGGGCTGCACGCCGCAGCAGTCTGTATACACCCCCAGTGAGTGCCGTCAACGTTAAATGGAGCGGGCTGCGCGCCGCAGCGATATATGTATTGGAGCGGGCTGCGCGTCGCAGCGGTATATGTATTGGAGCGGGCCGCGCGCCGCAGCATTATACTTATTCATATTCATATATATACTGAAATATTTATATGTTATAGACAGATGTATATGTCTCCATAAATTGAGATGGCTGTATACCGTAGTGGTATGACCGAGGATGTGGTCAGTGTGGGACCTAGATGAGATAAATGTGGAATGGAGATCTGAGTAGTCATTATAGTGATGACTAACATGTGGGGGGTCGCCTTAGAACTGTTTAGTGATAGTACAGGAGTTCTTATTTTCAGTTATTGTTTATTATTATTACTCACTGAGTTGAAATATACTCACCCCACTCCCCTGCACTTTTTGTGCAGATATACAGGTTCAGGAGGGCAGTTGAGCTATCGCAATTGCTTTATTATCCCCATTCTGTGGAGACTTCGAGGTAGTTGCCAACGTCCGCAGTACCTGACCTCTTTCTTTTTATCATTTTGTTGTCTCCATTCTGGTTAGACTTGATTTTGTAGTAGATCTCATTTGTAGAGGCTCAGACTTGTGACACCACGATTTGGTTGGGACTGTGTTCTTGTATTTCATTTATACACTTCTTAATTTGTTATGAAATTGGATAAAGTGAGCTTGTGGCTCCGTGGTTATTGTTGATTGGTCGGGCTGGCCTAGCGGTGTGCTGGGCGCCATCACGACCGGATTTGGGGTCGTGACAGTAATCTATCCTGATGAAAGTATCAGTGACTGATTATACAACTTGAACTTATAACGTATAGGTCATATAAAGTTAAGTTGATCATTTGTCCAAGGCTCCCTTCCATTTAAACTTAGGCGGATAAAGGAGTTTTGTCTCTATATATTGAGATTTGGACCTTGGTCTTCCATTGTTTTTAGGAATTTTTACCTCTTATAGCAAATATTGACACCTTATTTATTTTAAGTAAATACTCTTTTAAAAAATTATATTCCACATCTACCTTTTAATTTTTATAGCCAAATATCTATTTATGATCTATCTCCGGTAAAGCCATAAAATACACGTTGTATTATTTTTTTCTCTCTTTCTTTAAGATTTTTCTCCACCACCTCTATCTCAACTCCACTCTTTCTCAATGATAATTCTCTTGTTTTAACTAAATAGATCTCATGGCCTACTTCGGATAACTGCTTCGCAGAAGAAAAATGGAGTATTTCAACAACAAAAAAAGTTCAAAATCCAAAAGGATATTTTGAAGGGGGGAAATTAGCAGCAACAAAAATAATGCCGCTACGACGTATTTCATAAGCTCCAGGAAACACTAGTGCACCCAGTTATTCGTTAGGATTAGCAGTTGATACTCTCTTCCTTGCTTTCCTTCGGTGCAACGGAATTGCAATTACTCTTCCAAGTAGCGAAAGAGAAGCAAGAGAGTCCAGTATGCTAAAAGAATTCTCAAATTTTATGGCCTATTACTTGCAAGCATGATAATGTGAAAAATGTGAAATATGTATACAAGCAAAAACATTTTCATAAAACAGAAAGATTTAATGAATTATTACACTTAGTACATTCTAATATATGTGAACTAAATGGAATGTTAATCAGAGGAGGAAAGAGATATTTTATTACTTTTATAGATGATTATTCTAGATTCAGATATGTTTACTTGCTTAGAACAAAAGATGAAGCATTTTAGAAGTTTAAAGAATATAAATCTATTGTGGAAAATCAAAATAATACTAAGATTAAGATTCTTCATAGTGATAGAGGTGAAGCATATTTTTCCTCTGAATTTAATAAGTTTTGTGAAGAGAATGGTTTGATACATCAAACAAGTGCTCCTTATACACCACAACAAAATGGTTTGGCCGGAAGGAAAAATAGAATTTTAGTTGATATAATTAATGCTATGTTAATGATGCACATTTACCACATAATTTATCCACATAATTTATGAGGTGAAGCACTTTTAACAACTTGTCACATATTAAATAGAGTGCCTTCAAAAAGCTTACATGTTCACCATATGAACTTTGGAATAATAGAAACCTAATTTAGATTAGTTTAAAGTGTGGGGGTGTATATCGTTCTATAGAGTTCATGATCACCAAAGAACAAAACTAGGTCCTAGAGGAATTAAAAATATTTTTGTTGGATATGCTCAAAATTCTAAGGCATATGGATTGTTGGATCTAAAATCTAATGTTATAATAGAATCTATTCATGTTGAATTTATTGAAAATAAATGTTTAGATAACTCTATTGGTAAGGAGATGACTGGATCAAATGAAAGTGATAATAATGTATATAGATCATCACATTACGAAATTACTACAAGTAAAAATCAAAGTGACAATATACAAATAGAACTAAGAAAGAGTCAAAGAATAAGAAACGAAAAATGTCTTGGTTCTGATTTTATCTCTTCACAATCCTCAGTCTTTCTTGTAGAAGGAGATAGAAAAAATATCTGTAATCAAATTCCTATCTTGTTAAATGTTGAAGAAGATCCAAAGACATTTCAAGAAGCTATGGCTTCTCGAGATGCTGCCGTCTGGAAAGAGAATATTAATGATGAAATGGATTCAATAATTTCCAACAATTATTGGGTTTTAGTTGATCTTCCAAATGGATCAAAACTCATAGGTTAAAAATGGGTCTTTCGAAGGAAATATAATACAGACGGATCTATCGAAACCTTTAAAGCAAGATTAGTAGAAAAAAGTTTCACTAAAAAAGAAGGCATAGACTATTTTGATAATTATGCTCCTGTAGCAAGAATAACGTCTATTAGAGTTCTTTTATCATTGTCTTCTATATATGACTTGTATGTGCATCACATGGATGCTAAAACGGCCTTTTTAAACGGAAATCTTAGTGAAGAGATTTATATGCAACAACCTGAAGGTTTTGTTCTTCCAGGAAATGAGAAGAAAGTATATAAGTTGATAAAGTCTCTCTATGGTTTGAAACAAACACCTAAACAATGGCATGAAAGGTTTGATAGTGTTGTACTTTCAAATAGATTCATACATAATCATGTTGATAAATGTATCTACTCCAAGTTCACAAAAGAATACAGAGTTATTATTTGTCGATATGTTGATGACATGCTAATTTTTGTTACAAATATGCTTGGTATTACTGAAACCAAGAAGTATCTAAATTTTTAAGATGAAAGACTTAAATGAAGTAGAAACTATTCTAGGCATAAAGGTGAAAAGAGAGAACAAAAGAATGACTTTATCACAATCGCATTATATTGATAAGATCCTCGCTAAGTTCAGTTATTTATGTATAAAGGAGTTTAATACTCCTTATGACTCCAGTATCAAGCTAACTGAAAATACTGGAAGAGCAATAGCCCAATTAGAGTATGCAAGTGCAATAGGTAATATGATGTATGCAATGAATTGCACAAGACCTGATATTTCATTTGCATTTTGTAAACTTTCAAGGTTTACTAGTAGTCCAAGTAATGATCATTGGAAAGCAATAACTAGAGTACTTGAATATTTAAAATATACAAAATATTTGGGCATTTGCTATAATGGTTTTCCCACTATTTTAGAGGGACATCCTTATGCAAGTTGGATTACCAGTGTTAATGATAATAAATCCACTTCAGGATGGATATTTACTTTGGGAGGTGGTGCCATTAGTAGGGCATCCAAGAAACAAACTTGTATTTCTCATTCTACAATGGAATCTGAATTCATAGCATTAGCAGCTGCTGGGAAAGAAGTAGAATGGTTGAGGAACACGTTATTAGATATAAAGTTATGGCCACAACCTATGCTAGCCATTTATATATTTTGTGATAGTGAGACTACCATATGTGTGGCTCACAATAAGATATATAATGAGAAATCAAGACATATAAGCCTGAGGCACGCTTATATAAGACAATTAGTCACAAATGGGACTATAACTATTGTATATGTGAGATCGAATAAGAATTTGGCATATCCACTTACCAAACCATTAACGCGAAATGTAGTACAACAAACTTGTTAAGGAATGGGGCTAAAACCTCTAAATTAAATACTAGCGACAGGAACCCAACTTTGAGTTAGTACACACTCTAACAAAATAAGTTCAATAAGGTAATAACAAATTGTTTTGTATTGCTTAAGCATTGATCTTCTTTCGGAACCTTAATTCCAATGTACTACATATTGTTATGGGAGGAGTCAAGAAGTTGTTAAATATATGAAACAACTAAAAATATAACAAACTTCGTGGTGCAAACTGTTATACGAAGAGATTGAATTAAATCTTAATGAAATTAGTAAATGTTTGTAGTAACAGGAACATTGTAAATAATTTTACCTATATAAATATTGAAGTGGTGCCGCTTCAAGCAAGGTTTAAGGGGTTGATCTTGTAAATATTCATGAAGTCAGGATGAGCACATGGCCATAAACGCGCTAAAGCAAATACTGAATTTTCTTAGCCACTGTATAATATTATGCGTGTAATATTTTCGGTTTTAACACAAGGAGTTGTGGTTCAAACCTTTTAAAGTACCAATAACTTCGCCAAGACTTTAAGATATTTATACTAATGGAAAGTTCAAATCAAAATAAGATACTCTCCAATATACGTAATATTACGAGAAATATAACAAACTAGTGGGGGATTGACAGATGGTTTGTTAATTGTTGGAAAAGTGGAACTTGTCCTACAGCGGTGGTGCAAGGTCCCTTATTGTGCCTTTTAAGTCCTTGTCCTTTTATGTTTTTAATTTAGGATACATACTCTTATACCTGTGCAAATATATATATATATATATATATATATATATATATATATATATATATATATATATATATATATATATATATATATATATTAATATCAAAGACTTGGACTTGGACTTGGAGGTTGGGTACGGGCCGGATCGGACGTAAATAAATATTTTATTTCTTATTTAGTTCTATAATAAAATCTGTTTTATTTGAAATTTAAATTTTAAATTATTTGAATAAAAAGATGTGTCTGTTTATGAAAGAACACTTCTTTTTCGAAAAGGTCAGATAGTTGCCTATAAATAGAAGTTCTTCCAACAAAGGGGATATAGAAAAATTTGCAGTATATTCTTGGCTTGTTGTATCCTGAAGAAGATTGTTTGTATTTCCTCAATTTGTATACAGGCAATATCTTCTTTAAGGAAAGTCGTTCTCATGCCTTAAGCCTTCTTCAATTTCATTTTTGATTATTATTTTTCTAATAAATGGTAGCTACAACTAACTAATAACTACTAAGCAATAGTGGTTTGTGAAAATTTACCAAGTTTACTGATAGCTAAGCCCCTTGAGTGCTCTGGTTAATTTTTTTTCCTTTTCCCTTAGTTTCCCAAATAGGTTTTACCATTTTCTAGATTAAGTAGTATATCCTTCGTTTATGATGAAGCACATCAGTATCTACCTAAACTCTTGTAAACTTAAAATAAAATAAAAAAGTGAGAGAGGCTCTCTCTCTATCGAGAAATCTCTTGCATCTATCCTTTAATTTGTGTTTGATTTTTCCTTGTATATGAAGCGAGAAATGAATAACCTTTTCTAAAATAGAGAAATGTCTGAGGCTCAAGAAGTTCAAGTGATGTTACAAACAAAACAACTAATAGTCTAACCTCTATATGACTACTGCAGTGGACCAAAGCTGAGACAATACAACTCAATCGACCTCATAGATATACATATTTTACACATAATTCACATATACTTTGCAATATTTTTATGTATATAATGTGGTAGGAAGAATAAAAGGGTCCACGTACCGTAATATGGATAATGTTGTAGGACAAGACCTTTATAACTATTAAGTAGCAATGCAGCTTCTTGTTCCTGAACATCCCTCACCACGAGTTGGAAAACCCCAAAAAAGAAAATTGAGAAGGCGGGGATAAAGAAGAAAGAGATAATATAGGAGAAGATGGGAGTAAAATATTAAATCCTCTCTGAGTTCTTAAATAAACGAGTTGGTCCTTATCTAAATAAAGTTTTCCCATTATTATTGGTCAAAGATGTGAAAACAAACAAACATGTACTAATAATCCTATTTTTATATTGCTACAATTTTCAAATATTTTTTTAACAAAATTAAAAGAATATAATTGATAATACTTTCAAAATAGACTAACTTCTACGTAAAATTTATTTTAATTAAGATATTGAAAAAATTAATGTTGGATATTAGCTCAAAGCTTATATAGTCTATCGATACAATTAGCTTCTTGATATATGGTGTCATAGGATCATCTTTGGCAAAAAGAAAGGCAATGCAACATTACGGCCTATTTATCTGTCACATTCCAAACTCCGATCGTGATGGCGCCCAATACCTTATTAGGCAAGCCCGACTATTTCACATTTCCATTCCAATTATTAAACTTAAAATACCAATTAAAAATAAACTCTTGCTTTCAAAATAATAAAAATAGAGCGGAAAACCAAAATAACAGTAATAACAGCCCAAAAGGATCTGGCGTCGCAAGTCTGAGCCTCCAGATACAACGGGATATCATCATATACATAACAAGTCTAATGCAGGAGTAAAGGAAATAGCAAGAGGAGAAATCGGGTCCTGCGGACGCGGGCAACTACCTCGATAACTCCGAGACCAAACTGAGCAGCAGCAAGTGATCTCAACTAGCCTCCGGGATCCCTGTATCTGCAAACAAGGTGCAGGGAGTAAAGTGAGTACTCCAACTCAGTGAGTAATAGCAATAAATAACAACTGAAGGAAAGGAATCCTATAAGAACATTTTGCAGATCTATAAATAACAGTAAAGGTAGTAGCATGTCTAAAAAGGGAAAAATCCAGTATTAGTCTCCTACAGTCCAACAGTTTTCCAACACTGTTGCGCCATGCAGCCCGATCCTTACTAATACCACTGTGGCATGTAGCCCGATCCAATATAATATATATAGTGATGCGGTGTGCAGCCCGATCCAATATAATATATATAATATTGCGGCGTGCGGTCGATCCAATATAATATATATAATACTGGGGGTGTGTCCAGCCTCCGGAGGGGCTCCTTCAGCCCAAGCACTATAATACTGCGGCATCCAATCCCATCCGTATATATATCACTGCGGTGTGCAGTCCGATTATATATATATATATATATATATGTATATATATATATGTATGTATGTATACTACTGCGGCGTGTTATCTGATCCAATACATGTATATGTATATGCTACTACGGCGTGCAGCCCAATCCAGTATATATCAAATACCTTACTCTGGGGTCCTTGACCCCTCTCAGTCAATATAGACTTGGCCTCTCGGGCCCACTCAGCTAAGACATGTTATTCAACCCTAGGTATTTCTCATTTAGAGTGCAATTTACCAATACTGGTTCGTATTATGTTTTACAGTTAAGGATTTGACTGAGAGTATGTGTTCAGCAGGTAAAGTGTGGTCAATTAGCTCAAGAGGCACCCCTTAGGGTTCTACAGATCGGCACAAGGCCCCAAATATGGCAACTCGCCCAAAATATACTGATATAAGCTTAGTCTCAGTCAAAAAGTATAGTAAGCCATCAATCGGGATGGACCAAGTCCAAATCCCCAACAGTAATATCACCACGCTCATCACACGGTGCGTGTTTCATCTCAACATACCACCGTATAGTGTAAATACGGGGTTTCAAACCCTCGGTATATCATTCATAACCATTACTCACCTCAAACCGTCCAAAATCCTAGCTTGTCGTGCGCTTTCCTTGAAAATCGACCTCCTCGAGTGTAGAATCCAACCAAAACCACAAGGAATAGGTTACAATAAGCTAACGGGACATAACCCAATTGAAAGGATTCGAAAAACATCAAAAAATACGAAGTTGGCAAAATTCGATCCCAGAGCTCGCTTCTCAAAAAATTACTACATTCACGTTTTTGGAATCCTCGTCTAGCCATGAGTTCGTACATATAAAGTTTATCAAAATCGGAGTTCAAATGGGGCACCAAGTTCCAAATTTACATAGCAAAAACTAAGCCCTAATTTCTTTAATTTTAAACCCAAATTCACAGAATTAATGGATGATTCTTCGATTAAATGACGTATCTAGGCCACGAGACATACCTCCAATCACTTCCCGTCGAAATCCCCTTCAAATTTTATCTACAAGCTCCCAATGTAGTGTAAATATGGTGAAAAAATGGCATAGGTCGCGTATGAAATAACCCTTAAAATGAATTCTGACGCCCAATGATTACTCTAAGCGATCGTGTCCCCAGGCACGCGATGCCGAAGCATAGTTCCTGTCACGACCCAAATCCGGTCGTGATGGCGCCCAACAATCAAGCTAGGCCAGCCAGATCAACAATTCAATTATAACAAAATACCAGTCCCCAAATGGACAACCCAAGAAGAATATATGAGTTTAAGAACTCCAATAATAATAATACTGAACAAAAGTACCGACCCTCCCAAAGATCCGGAGTCACAAGTCTAGAGCCTCTAACAAGATCCAACAGGAAATAGAGAGTACGATATAGAAGTACTCAAGTCCGAATACAAAATATAAAATAACAACTGGAATGAGAGGAGAAGCTAGGTTCTGCGAACGTCGGCAGCTACCTCAGCAACTCGATGTGACACTGCAAACGCTGGAAAATGCCCGTCTACTGATCCTGAGTACCCGAGTCTGCACACAAAAGGTGCAGGGAGTAGGGGTGAGTACTAAGTACTCAGTGAGTAATAAATATATAAAAGTAGCTGACAGTAAGAAATCCACAAAATACCACAATATGAAGCTACACTACAGTCCGAATCTCCTACGAACTAGCAACAATAATACAATACAGCTACCACAGAGTAATTCAACAAATACGGATGCAATGCAATGCACATAACCGCTACGGCGTGTAGCCCGATCCAATTTAACGTCGACGGCGCTCACTGGGGGTGTGTACAGACTCCGGAGGGGCTCCTACAGGCCCAAGCGCAATACTGCTGCGGCGTGCAGCCCGATCCTCACATCAACCACTGCGGCGTGCAGCCCGATCCCATACTCAGTCCACAATAAGCAATTAAGTCACAAAACAATTCATTTTCCTTATTTCCAGTTCTCGATTCATAATTTATGAAAAATACTTTAACTTTATTAAGTTTGTAAAAACCGGTGACTTAGCATTTCAAAAGTGTGATTACAATTTCCAGGACTGAGATCAGTGATTTAAGCAATTTTAGCTATCACATAAATATTGTCCTCTAAGGACGCTACAGATCGGCACAAGGCCCCAAACAAGGCTTACAACCCACAAACATAGCAAATACAGTGTATTTCCAACACTAACAACATATTATTCACTTCCGGGATGGACCAAGTCTCAATCCCCAATCACAATCAATCCCGCACCTGCCACGGTGTGCGAGCCACTCCCTATTAGCGTCACAATGTGCTAAGCCGGGGTTTCGAACCCTCAGGCTACAATATACACAAACTACTCACCTCTAGCCGGTCGTAGACTCGTCCGCGATGCCTTTTCCTTTGAATTTAGTTGCCTCGTGTGTAGAATCTAGTCAAATAACAATAATTATATCAAATACGGGTCAAAGAATCATAACCCACTTCAATTTATATGAAATCCGCATAATTACACTAAGTTGGTAAAACCCGACCCCGGGCCCCACTGCTCGGAAAATTCCGAAATTAGTACCAACGCGTTCCTTATCTCGCCACGAGTCCGTGCATATAAAATTTATCAAAATCGGAGTTCAAATGGCCTTCCAAATCCAAAAATCCCGTTTTCAATATTTAGGCCACATTTCTTCAAGATTTCAACCCAATTTCATGAAGATTGATGTTAATACTACCATAAAATGATGTTTTTGAGTCAAGAATCTTACCTCCGACGAATACCCGATGACTTCTCGGTGATTTCCTCGAGTTTTCTTCTCTCTAGGGCTCAAAATTGAGTTTTGGGGTAATGAACCCGTAACTCTCTGTTTCTGGATTAAATTCACTGCCAGGACTTTTTCTTCTACGCGATCGCGACTCGCTTCACGCGATCGCGATGTTCAAAAACTCGGCCTCACGCGATCGCGACTTCCCTCACGCGATCGCGATGTACAATCTCCCGGCTTCACGCGATCGCGTCCCTATTCCTGCGATCGCGTAGCACATTTTTCCCCTGGACCCATTTCTCTTCTACGCGATCGCGTAGATGATCCTGCGATCGCGATGTGCACCCGTTTAATTCTACGCGATCACGACTTGTTACCCTGCGATCGCGATGCCCTAGCCCCCAGCTCTACGCGATCGCATCCCCCTCCCCGCGATCGCGGAGAGCAAAAGCCTGTTGCGTTTATGACAGCAACCAGCTTTCTCTTTTCTTCCAAAAATGGTCCGTTTGGACCCCGGATTCATCCCGAGACCCCGGGACCCCAACGAAAACCACCAACATATTCCAAAACATGATACGAACTTGTTCCAATCATAAAAACACCATACTAAACATCAAAATCTCCATTTACTCACGGATTCAAGCCTAATTTTCTTCAAAACTTCCAAAACTAACATTCAATCCAAAACCCGATCAAACGATGTCCGAATGACCTGAAAATTTGCAGGACACATCCAAAATCACATAACGAAGCTACAGAAATTGTCGGAATTCCATTCCGACCCCGGATCAAAATATCACCTACCATCCGGTTTTCGCCAAAATTCAACATTCGCCAATTCAAGCTTAAAACTACACCGGACCTCCGAATTCAATTCCGATTGTTCTCCTAAGTCATAAATGATCCCCCGGAACTAGTCGAATCATCAGAATCCGATTCCGAGCACTCCAACTCAATAGTCAACTCTTGGTTGACTTTTCATATTCAAGCTTTCTTCAAACATGCTATTTGTTTCATTTTCAATCCAAATCACTCCTAACTCACCCGATATACTCTAATATTATTTTAAAAGCATAATATATGTAAATGCAAGGTAACGGGGTGGTAATTCCCGTAACGACTGGCCGGGTCGTTACATTCTCCCCAACTTAAACAAACGCTCGTCCGCGATCGGGTTAAGAAACATTCCTGGAGCATCAAATAAGTGTGGATATCTGCTCCGCATTTCCCGCTCGGTCTCCCAAGTTGCTTCCTCCACGGGACGACCTCTCCACTGCACTTTTACTGAAGCTATGTCCTTAGATCTCAGCTTACGAACCTGTCGACCCAAAATGGCTACTGGTTCCACATCATAAGTCAAGTCTTCATCTAGCTGTATCGTGCTGAAGTCTAACACATGAGACGGGTCTCCGACATACTTCCGGAGCATAGATACATGGAACACCGGGTGAACTCCCGACAAACCGGGTGGCAAAGCAAGCATATAAGCCACCTCCCCAACTTTCCTAAGCACCTCAAAAGGTCCAATAAACCTTGGGCTCAACTTCCTTTCTTTCCAAACCTCATAACACCTTTCATAGGCGAAACTTTCAGCAACACCTTCTCACCTACTGAATAAGACACATCTCGGACCTTCCGGTCTGCATAACTCTTCTGACGCGACTGAGCTGTGCGAAGTCTCTCCTGAATCACCTTTACCTTGTCTAAGGCATCTTGGACTAACTCCGTCCCCAACAACCTAGCCTCGCCGGGCTCGAACCAACCGACTGGAGACCTACACCGTCTCCCATATAAAGCTTCATACGGTGCCATCTGAATACTAGACCGATAGCTATTATTATAAGCAAACTCCGCCAAAGGCAAATAATCAGCCCATGAACCACCGAAATCAATGACACAAGCACGCAACATGTCCTCCAATATCTGAATAGTACGCTCGGACTGCCCATCCGTCTGTGGATGAAATGCTGTGCTCAACTCTACCTGTGAACCCAACTCTCGCTGAAATGTCCTCCAGAACTGAGATGTGAACTGGGTACCTCTGTCCGATATAATGGAAATGGGAACTCCATGCAATCTCACTATCTCACGGATGAATATCTCTGCCAACCGCTCTGAGGTATAGGTAGTACACACTGGGATGAAGTGAGCCGACTTAGTCAACCTATCCACCACCACCCAGACTGAATCAAACTTCCTCGCTGTCCGAGGGAGTCCACTAACAAAGTCCATAGTTATTCTTTCCCACTTCCACTCCGGAATATCAATACGTCGGAATACACCACCAGGTCTCCGATGCTCATACTTGACCTGCTGACAGTTTAGACACCGAGCCACATGGCTCACAATATCTTTCTTCATCTTTCTCCACCGGTAGTGCTGCTTCAAATCCTGAACATCTTCGCGGCTCCTGGATGAATAGAATACCGCGAGCTGTGGGCTTCCTCCAATATCAATTCAGAAGGCCGTCAACGTTGGGCACGCATATCCGGCCCTGCATCCGCAATACACCCTCACTATCAATAGTGACATCTTTAGCATCATCATGCTGAACTCTGTCCTTAAGGACAAGTAAGTGTGGATCATCATACTGGCGCTCTCGAATACGATCATACAAAGAAGAACGAACTACTACACAAGCCATCACCCGACTGGGCTCAGAAATATCCAGCCTTACCATCTGATTAGCTAACGCTCGAACATCAACTGCTAGGGGTCTCTTCCCAACTGGAATATACGCCAAACTGCCCATACTAATAGCCTTCCGGCTCAATGCATCAGCCACTACATTGGCTTTCCCGGGATGATACAAGATAGTAATATCATAGTCTTTAAGCAATTCAAGCCATCTCCGTTGCCTCAAATTTAGATCTTTTTGCTTAAACAAATGCTGAAGGCTGCGGTGGTCTGTATATACATCACAAGATACACCATATAGATAATGCCTCCAAATCTTCAAGGCATGAACAATAGCGGCTAACTCCAAATCATGAACGGGGTAGTTCTTCTCGTGGGGCTTTAGCTGACGAGAAGCATATGCAATAACTCTACCCTCCTGCATCAACACACAACCGAGTCCAACTCTGGAAGCATCACAATACACCGTATATGACCCTGAGGCCGATGGTAACACAAGTACTGGAGCCGTGGTCAAAGCCTCCTTGAGCTTCTGAAAGCTCTCTTCACATTCATCGGACCACACAAATGGAGCATTCTTCTGTGTCAGCTTAGTCAACGGTGAAGCAATAGATGAGAAATCCTGAACAAACCGACGATAATAGCCTGCCAAGCCGAGAAAACTCCGAATCTCCGTAGCTGAGGAAGGTCTGGGCCAATTCTGCACTGCCTCGACCTTCTGAGGATCAACCCGAATACCATCACTGGACACTATATGTCCCAGAAAACCCACGGTATCAAGCTAGAACTCACACTTAGTGAATTTTGCATAAAGCTTCTCTTCCCTCAACCTCTGCAATGCCACTCTCAAATGTTGTGCATGCTCCTCCTGGCTGCGTGAATATACCAGGATATCATCAATAAACACAATCACAAAAGAATCAAGGTACGGCCGAAATACACTATTCATCAAGTGCATGAATGCAGCTGGGGCATTAGTCAACCCGAAAGACATCACCAGGAACTCGTAGTGCCCATATCGCGTCCTGAACGCTGTCTTCATAATATCTGAGTCCCTGATCTTCAACCGATGATAGCCCGATCGAAGATCAATCTTAGAAAATACACTAGCTCCCTGGAGCTGATCAAATAGGTCCTCGATACGAGGTAATGGGTACTTATTCTTCACTGTTACCTTGTTCAGCTGCCTGTAATCAATGCACATTCTCATTGTGCCATCTTTCTTCTTTACGAACAACACCGGCGCACCCCAAAGTGACATACCCGGACGAATGAAACCCTTATCTAAGAGTTCCTGAAGCTGTTCTTTCAATTCTTTTAACTCTGCTGGTGCCATGCGATAGGGAGGAATAGAAATGGGCTGAGTGCCCGGCACCAAGTCTATACCAAAATCAATATCTCGGTCAGGCGGCATGCCTGGCAGGTCGGCTGGAAATACATCCGGAAACTCCCTCACAATGGGGACCGAATCAAGACTGGGTGTCTCAGCCTCAACGTTTCTAATGAAGGCCAAATAAGACAAACAACCCTTGACAATCATTCGTTGGGCCTTTATATAAGAAATCACCCTGTCGGACACATATTCAGTCAAGCCACGCCACTCGATCCGCGGATTACCTGGAATAGCTAGTGTGACTGTCTTGGCATGACAGTCCAGAATCGCATGATAAGGAGATAGCCAATCCATGCCTAGGATAACATCGAAATCTACCATGCCCGGTAGTAATAGATCAACTCGGGTCTCCAGACCCCCAATAGTAATAATACAGGGATCGATATACCTGATCCACAACAACAGTATCCCCCACCGGGGTGGACACATGTACGGGCAAAGCAAGAATACCACGGGTCATACCCAAATGATGTGCAAAATAAGTAGAGACATAAGAATAGGTGGATCCGGGATCAAATAAGACGGAAGCATCCCGTGGCAGACTGAGATAATACCTGAAATAACCGCATCCGAAGCACTAGCATCCTTCCTATCCCGGAAGAGCATAGAAACGAGCTTGGACCTCCACCGATACGATCCTCGCCCCCGGGGCGACCTCTAGATACCGGCCACCGGTCCTAGCCGACCGTGTCGGCGCTGAAGAAACGAGAGTAGAAGACGAAGGCCGATCCCTCCGCCGCGACCGCCTACGAAGCCACCGAGGACACTCTCTCCCGATATGGCCCAAATCACCGCACTCAAAACAACGGCTCGAAGATGGGAGAAGGGGCTGCCGAGGACCCTCGCTACCGATGAATCTCGTGCCGAGGAAACGAGGAGCGAGCTCGAGCCGGAAGAGCACTCGGTGCGGGCGACTGCTGCGGCGGCTCCGCCGACCCCGATAACCTCGCCGGCCTCGACGACCACGATCGGATGAAACTCCACTGGACTCGTGCGTCCAGACTGATGAGACCCGAAAGAGCGACCTCTGCTATGCTGAAATTGGCCCCTAGACGGAGCACCACCGTAACTGCCAGTACCACGAGGCCTCTTAGCCTCTCTCTCCTCTCGCTCTCTGCGGCGATCTGTCTCAATGTGACGGGCAGCATCAACCACCTCCTCAAAGGTAACTGTCGAAACTCTCTCCCTGGTCATTAATATGCGGATGGGATAAATAAGACCATCAATAAATCTCCGAATCCTCTCCCGTCTGTAGGAACCATCCACATGGCATGACGGGCTAGCTGCGTGAATCTCATCTCGTACTGATTAACCGTCATCTCTCCCTCCTTCAACCACTCGAACTGACGTCGCGGCTCCTCTCTGCGAGGCCGAGGCACGTACTTCTCCAAAAATACCGCGGAGAGCTGGCCGCCAGGTGAGGGGCACTGCCCGAGCGGGCCTACGCCTCTCAAAATCCTCCCACCACCGAAATGCTGCACCTAAACCGAAAAGTGGTGAATGAAACACCGCCGGACTCTAGAATACCCGCGGTGCGAAGCATACGCCGACATCTGTCAAGAAAACCCTGGGCGTCCTCGCCCTCAGCTCCACTGAATGTCGGAGGCCGTAGCCTCTCAAATCTCTCCAAACGACGATGCTCGTCGTCGGGCATAACTCGGAACCACATATGCGAGGAGCCGGTGCAAGCGGGCGCAACCGGGCCGAGCCGGCTCGGGTGTGTGAGCCACGGGGGTCCGATTCCTCCCCCCGCTCGTGAAGAAGATGCTGCAGCGAGTAGCGACAACTACCGTGCCAAGCTCGTGCACGCTGATAATATCCGAGCCAAGGTCTCCCGAAGACCCGGTATCACGATAGGCACTGCCGGTGCCTGAACCTGAGCTGCCGGAGTGTTCGCCGCCGGAATACGGTCCCGAGTCCGGGCCACCGGTGGGTCGGCGAGTGTTGGTGCTGTGCGTCGCTGCCCTACCTCTACCACGACCACGACCTGCGGGTGCTAATGGTGGTCGTCCGCCACGTCCGTTAGCTCGTGTTCTCGCCATCCGCGAGAGAATAGAATATGGAAAGATTTAATTTCATGATAACACAAATCGCACGATATGAATTCAAGAAAAATGAGGTTTTTCCTAAAGTTTATGTAGCCCTTCGAAGATAGATACGGACGTCTACGTACCGATCTGCGAAAGCCTACTAAACCGGCTCATGACTACCAATATTCAGGATTAAGTGCGGAATTTAAACATGTCACGACCCAAATCCGGTCGTGATGGCGCCCAACAATCAAGCTAGGCCGGCCAGACCAACAATTTAATTATAACACAATACCAGTCCCCAAATGGACAACCCAAGAAGAATATATGAGTTTAAGAACTCCAATAATAATAATACTGAACAAAAGTACTGACCCTCCCAAAGATCCGGAGTCACAAGTCTAGAGCCTCTAACAAGATCCAACAGGAAATAGAGAGTACGATATAGAAGTACTCAAGTCTCAAGTCAGAATATAAAATAACAACTTGAAAGGGGTGGAGAAGCTAGGTTCTGCGAACGTGAGCAGCTACCTCAGCAACTCGGTATGACTCTGCAAACGCTGGAAATGCCTGTCTACTGCTCCTCAGTACCTGAGTCTGCACATAAAATGTGCATGGAGTCGGGGTGAGTACTAAGTACTCAGTGAGTAACAAATATATACATGTAGCTGACAGTAAGAAATCCACAAAATACCACAATATGAAGCTACACTACAGTCCGAATCTCCTACGAACTAGCAACAACAATACAATACGGCTACCACAGAGTAATTCAACAAATACGGATGCAATGCAATGCACATAACCGCTACGGCGTGTAGCCCGATCCAATTTAACGTCGACGGCGCTCACCGGGGGTGTGTACAGACTCCGGAGGGGCTCCTACAGCCCAAGCGCAATACTGCTGCGGCGTGCAGCCCGATCCTCATATCAACCACTGCGGCGTGCAGCCCGATCCCATGCTCAGTCCACAATAAGCAATTAAGTCACAAAAACAATTCATTTTCCTTATTTCCAGTTCTCAATTCATAATTTATGAAAAATACTTTAACTTTATTAATTTTGCAAAAGCCGGTGACTTAGCATTTCAAAAGTGTGATTACAATTTCCAGGACTGAGATCAGTGATTTAAGCAATTTTAGCTATCACATAAATATTGTCCTCTAAGGACGCTACAGATCGGCACAAGGCCCCAAACAAGGCTTACAGCCCACAAATATAGCAAATACAGTGTATTTCCAACACTAACAACATATTATTCACTTCCGGGATGGACCAAGTCTCAATCCCCAATCACAATCAATCCCGCACCTGCCACGGTGTGCGAGCCACGCCCTATTAGCGTCACAATGTGCTAAGCCGGGGTTTCGAACCCTCAGGCTACAATATACACAAACTACTCACCTCTAGCCGGTCGTAGACTCGTCCGCGATGCCTTTTCCTTTGAATTTAGTTGCCTCGTGTGTAGAATCTAGTCAAATAACAATAATTATATCAAATACGGGTCAAAGAATCATAACCCACTTCAATTTATATGAAATCCGCATAATTACACTAAGTTGGTAAAACCCGACCCCGGGCCCCACTGCTCGGAAAATTCCGAAATTAGTACCAACGCGTTCCTTATCTCTCCACGAGTCCGTGCATATAAAATTTATCGAAATCGGAGTTCAAATGGCCTCCCAAATCCAAAAATCCTGTTTTCAATATTTAGGCCACATTTCTTCAAGATTTCAACCCAATTTCATGAAGATTGATGTTAATACTACCATAAAATGATGTTTTTGAGTCAAGAATCTTACCTCCGACGAATACCCGATGACTTCTCGGTGATTTCCTCGAGTTTTCTTCTCTCTAGGGCTCAAATGTGTGTTTTGGGTTAATGAACCCGTAACTCTCTGTTTCTGGATTAAATTCACTGCCAGGACTTTTTCTTCTACGCGATCGCGACTCGCTTCACGCGATCGCGATGTTCAAAAACTCGGCCTCACGCGATCGCGACTTCCCTCACGCGATCGCGATGTACAATCTCCCGGCTTCACGCGATCGCGTCCCTATTCCTGCGATCGCGTAGCACATTTTTCCCCTGGACCCATTTCTCTTCTACGCGATCGCGTAGATGATCCTGCGATCGCGATGTGCACCCGTTTAATTCTACGCGATCGCGACTTGTTACCCTGCGATCGCGATGCCCTAGCCCCCAGCTCTACGCGATCGCATCCCCCTCCCCGCGATCGCGGAGAGCAAATGCCTGCTGCGTTTATGACAGCAACCAGCTTTCTCTTTTCTTCCAAAAATGGTCCGTTTGGACCCCCGGATTCATCCCGAGACCCCGGGACCCCAACGAAAACCACCAACATATTCCAAAACATGATACGAACTTGTTCCAATCATAAAAACACCATACTAAACATCAAAATCTCCATTTACTCACGGATTCAAGCCTAATTTTCTTCAAAACTTCCAAAACTAACATTCAATCCAAAACCCGATCAAACGAATGTCCGAATGACCTGAAAATTTGCAGACACATCCAAAATCACATAACGAAGCTACAGAAATTGTCGGAATTCCATTCCGACCCCCGGATCAAAATATCACCTACCATCCGGTTTCGCCAAAATTCAACATTCGCCAATTCAAGCTTAAAACTACTCCGGACCTCCGAATTCAATTCCGATTGTTCTCCTAAGTCATAAATGATCCCCCGGAACTAGTCGAATCATCAGAATCCGATTCCGAGCACTCCAACTCAATAGTCAACTCTTGGTTGACTTTTCATATTCAAGCTTTCTTCAAACATGCTATTTGTTTCATTTTCAATCCAAATCACTCCTAACTCACCCGATATACTCTAATACTATTTTAAAAGCATAATATATGTAAATGCAAGGTAACGGGGTGGCAATTCCCGTAACGACTGGCCGGGTCGTTACAGTTCCTAAATGACCAAAATTTGCCTTATGCGAACGCGACATATTACCGCGATCGTGATGCACCAGGAGCTTCATGTACGCGAACGCATTAGACCCTATGTGATCACGATACACAACTTATTCCTTAAACGCGAACGTGAGCCTGACCTATGCGAACATTATGGCCAATTACAGGCCCTCTCCAGATTACTCTACGCGTTATCATCCTTCCTCACACGAACGCGTAGAAGGAAATTCTTCTACAACTTTTAACTAAAAATCTGCTATCCTCAAATATAGAAATTAGACTATTTGACCACCTAAATTCATCCTGAGGCCCCCGTGACCTCTACCAAAAATACCAACCTACTCTAAAACAACATACGAACTTGTTCCAATCATCACAACACGTCCAACAAGATAAAAATCATCAATTCACCACGGATTCAAGCCTAAGTTTTCTTTAAACTTCTGAAACTCTCATCGATCAAAAACCCGACCAAACGACGTCCAAATGACCTGAAAATTCTTATAGACATATCCAAAATCACCTAACGAAGCTACAACAATTCTCGAAATTCCATTCCGACCCTCGGATCAAAATCTCACCTATCAACCAGAATCCACCAAAATTTAAACTTCGCAAATTCAAGCCCACGTCTACACCGGACTTTCAAATTCAATTCAGATCGCTCTCCTAAGTCATAAATAAGCCCTCGAAGCTAACTGAATCACCGGAATTCACATCCGAGCCCTCTAACTACATAGTTAACGTCCAGTTGACTTTTTCACAACAAGCTTCTTTATAAGAGGCTATATGCCTCGTTTTCAACTAAAACCAACTCGATTACACCCGATCAACTCTAATACCGATATTGAAACATGAAGCAACACAATAAGGGGGAAATGGGGCGGTAACTCACGTGAAAATGGGCCAGGTCGTCACATCCTCCCCAACTTATACCAACGCTCGTCCTCGAGCGTACTCAGAGTTATACTAAAAGCCAATCAATGGTTGAATGACCTTACCAAACATACGCTTGGGGTGATCCCACGTCACCCTATCTCACATAGGTCTGATAACACATCACAACTGAAATTTCATGGTCCATCTAGATCATAACCTTAGAACCACATTGCACATTCCGAAATCATGCCCTGAATAAACCCGAACCAGCTGTAATAATCCACACCTGCAACCTTAGGTGAAATCATACCACATACCATATAATTTAACATCGAAACGATAGTCTCTATTCACAGCAGTTGCCCACAATACTCAATTACCGATAAGAACCCCTTATTAGTTAAAGTCTTATTCCAACACTTTCATATACCGCCAACGCTAATTAATACACGCGATAAACCGCAATCATTCCTCAGATTACCCATACGCGAAGCCATTTCCCTTTTGACCAGTGCCACAACAGATTTTCGGAACATACCTCGATTTTATCCTTCTAACAAGCTGAAATTGCATCTGTTCGAATTTATTAATGACTCCAATGATAACCTCGAACCCAACACACCACTCTAGTGATATGACACTTCAACACAGACCTAAGCCACAACTTACATATTCCACGCACCAATGAAAGGTGGTCTGAACATATCCAAATTATGACAAATGACTCAAACATAGAAGCTGTAACTCAAACTCCTCAGTACATTCACAACACAAGGCTGGGACCCCGTCCCACATCATAGAAATAGAATACCTGAATCTACCTCGAAGGGTCTAATCTCTACGTAGCCTCGCTACAAATGTGCTATCTTATCCAAACATTGTCACACATAAAGCACCTCAAGTCGCTATACTCGAAATTGACAACCACGCGCGATGGATATCGGGAACCCAAAAAAATCATTATACCCATGATGAAGCAAGTAATATAAACCATACGATCCTGAAAGGACACAGCCGATGCATCATTCGCCGAACAACACCTAATACAGACTTTCCTTTGAAACTAGGAAGGTATACAAAACGGCACATGGAAAACTATTCTCATCATCACACTGTTGCAGGGTGCCACCCGGTCCACACATACTCATGGCAGTGTGCCATCCGATCCACACATACTTATGGTGGCATTCCATCCGATCCATATATACTCATGGCGGCGTGCCATCCGATCCACATATATATCTCACATAAGGAGATCCACATCGAGCCAAATTTGCTCATTACAATAAAATACTGAGTACCGGTCGTAAGCATACTGAGTGCATATAATACCTACATATAGTGTTATAAGCTACAAAACTCAAGTGTAACTAAGGTTTTCCTCTCAACTTCCACTGTGAATGTCGATATCACCGCTCCATATGTGCCCATAGTTTGTAAATCATAACATCTCACAACGCAGCGAACAACTCATAGATCTCTCTAGATAGATGATAAGATCAGCAACAGTCGAGCCAACCTATCCCTTGATAATGTGATTCGAAGCCAACCGAGTCAACTCATACTGGATCACGCATCCAAAAAGAAAAAGTCCCTCAATACCGGAACTGAATCAATGGTAGAAACCTCTGCACTGACATCCGCCACGAAAGCCCAATTAATAAAGCAATACTTGCCAGCCGTCCGCTGGTCTCTAGAATAAAAACTGCCTTGCTAGAACATAATCTGATGCACCTTGCCACGCAACCTGTGGCATTTTCCGACATAGTCCATAACACATTAGTCTAGACAACCTGACATTGGGACAACCAGTCTGCAATCTAATATCATAACCCAAACTTAACATACTAAGCAAAGAGAGATCCACTCGACCTCCGATTTCTAATAACTGCTAGACGATGTCGATACACACGATCTACAATCCCTGCATAGTCGAATCACGAGAACTCCTAGTCTCCAACACATATAATACATGAATCATTATGCCTGATCCCACTCTCCATCGTACGAATACATAACACACATCATATATCCATTCATACCACGAAAGATATTCAAAAATTTCCCTACACCATCAACAACTCAATTATCAACAGTCGATCCAACAAGAGAATACAGCAATACCACTAAAGTATTATCAATTTACATTACCTTGCCCCTTTCTTTTGAACATATACCCCGTCAATCACTAGAATAGCAGTACTATTTCCCTTAATCATCAGAAGGTCAGTTCTTAAATCGCCTGCAGCTACCCGTGCTGCTCCAGAATTTAATGACTTCCCATTACGAACTGAACCAGAACCTTGAACATGCAAATTTCAATTCTCCATATCATAACACATAGACCATACTACACTAGGATAACATGAGGACTTTTATCTCTCTTCTGCGACGCAGACATCGACGCACTCAACTAGTCAGGAACTTTCATTGATCCCATTTAGAAGAAAAAAAATCATTACACACTCCATGCTTCGCATACCCATAAAAATATATTCATATTCAAACCATGGTAAAACCCAACAAGAATCTGCCAATTCCAGTTGTACAAACTAAACTATCAGGACTAAATCCTTTTATTTAAACCAAGCTAAGCAAACTGCCAGCGCTCAAGAGTTTTTCTACACAATACCCGTATGACTTATTTCCTCGAATGCATACAGAGAATTAATCATATCTTTACCATACCAATTCGGTTTATTATCAAGCTATTCTATTTATCCAATTTCCTTCTTTTTTCTTCATTAATTTGATATTCTCTCTTATTGTAGCATCACAATGCCTCAATTCAGGCTCACCACAGGAGATTCGAACATAAGGCCACACTGTCTAAGACTCATAGGCCACTAAATACTCTCTCAGATGTTCTCAGAAATACCACATTCCATAATACTTTATTTTGAATAACTTTTTGCGAATCTAAATGCGCTTACTTTACCAAGAAAGTACTGACACATAGGATCCCATCATCAACATAAAATGCCACAAGGCTTGACCTTTTCTATCGAAAATATTGTCTTTAGTCACATACACCACCTTAAAACACCTGGGTGTAACATGCAAAATCTTGAACGCAGTAAAACCATTCTCAAAAGTCATTCACTCTTTTTCAGCTGTAATTCACCTGCCCTAAATGAAAGGAACCACTCGTGCCTTATTAGTACTCTGACACCGCAGAACATGATTTCATACAGATACAAACAACCATTTTTCTTCTCTATACATTGAGCATTCTTTATCCACAACAGCTCAAGACATCCTAGTATTTTCTCACATATACAAAGCATCGTATCACCTTTGTCAAAATTTTCCTTCACTCATGCCATTCTCGACTCAGTTTCTGCAACCAAAATTGATTTGCCAGTATACTTTAAGACAGAACCAACATAGCACATAATTGCACAATCATCTAATCAATGGCAACCTCCCCAACTTAGCTCGAAGCCATATATCACAACATCTATACTCTATTGTTGTCGTAATATCATGGTGAGATTAAATTCACTCTTTCACAAGCTTGTGGAGACACGAATCATCAGAAATTTTAAGTCTTCTCCAATTCTTGCATTCATTCACACAAAAGTTAAGCCCACTCTTTAGGCGGCAAAATTTTTACTAGGTCCCAAATTTTTCAAAAATTTCGGTAGAGTTTCCTTTATAATTGGGCTTATCCACCTAATAGAGAATCACCAAAACTATCCTAACAATACGTCCACAACTCGACAAAGCATCACAATGTATATCAACAACATAAATCTCAATACTACTTGTTATTATATTATCAAAATTGATACATGGACATGCGTTGCACTTATTCGAATCATAACACATATATAATACCTTTAAATTACACGTAAGGATCCTACCACTTAACAACTCCCCGCAGGAGATATTTCACTTGCTTCGCCTCAATTCAATATTTCAACATGCCTTCCATCATCATATACGTTATACAGTCAATTTATTCTTCCTGAGTCTGAACTTATACCGCCGCAAGTATTGTACTTAACTTTCTAACTAGGGGATACGAAACTATTCTTCATGCGCCCATAACTTGGGGCTACACAACAGATTACAATAGGAATCGAACAACTAATAGTTCATCTATTATCAAGCCGCCATTCCCACAATTAAGGCCAATACTAATCATATGAATTAACAATACCAGCTCGCGATATCAGCACCTCGGTGCTCAAGCCATAGGCAAAGATCAGGCATCGGGTCCTCCAGACTGGCCCAACATACTCACAAAGATTGCCTCTCGCCTCTCGATCGGGAAATCACAAGCCATCAAGGCACATACACTACTGGGCGCTCAGATGCACATATAAACGCGTGGAAGGAATTTCAGGAGTTATATATCGGGCTAAATCAAGTACGCACAATAAGATTCCAAGAATGAGAAGTTTTTCCTAAAGGTTCTGCATCCTCCTGAGGATAAGTACACACGTCTCTGTACCGATCCGCGAGACTCTACTAAACCGGCTCATGACTTGCGAGACCTGATAACCTAGGTTCTTATACCAACTTGTCACGACCCAAACCCCGGTCGTGATGGCGCCCAACGCCTTGTTAGGCAAGCTCGACCATTTCACATTTCCATTTTAATTATTAAACTCAAAATACCAATTAAGTATAAACTCTTGCTTTCATAATAATAAAAGTAGTGCAAAAAACCAAAATAACAGTAATAACAACCCAAAAGGATCTGGCGTCGCAAGTCTAAGCCTCTAGATACAACGGAATATCATCCTATACATATCAAGTCTAATGCAGGAGTAAAGGAAATAACAAGAAGAGAAATCGAGTCATGCGGATGCCGACAGCTACCTCGATACCTCCGAGACCAAACTGAGCAGCAACATGTGATCTCAACTAGCCTCTAGGATCCTTGTATTTGCACACAAGGTGCATGGAGTAAAGTGAGTACTCCAACTCAGTGAGTAATTGCAATAAATAACAATTGAAGGAAAGGTATCCTGTAAGAACACTATGCACTTCTATAAATAAAAGTAAGGGTAGAAGCATTTCTGAAATGGAAAAAATCCAGTATCAATCTCCTACAGTCCAACAGTTTTCCAACACTGCTACGGTGCACAGCCCGATCCTTACTAATACCATTGCGGCGTGCATCCCGATCCGATTTAATATATATAGTGTTGCGGCGTGCAGCTCGATGCAATATAATATATAAAATGATGCGGCGTGCAGCCCGATCCAATATAATATATATAATGCTGCGGAGTGTAGTCCGATCCAATATAATAGTAAACTGTGCTCACTAGGGGTATGTGCAGACTCCGATGCCAACATCCACTTCATCCATCCTACACCAATATGGTATGTGACATCATCATCGATATGCCCTCCCCCATAGATAACCGACCCAAGATACTTGAAGCTGCTTCTATTCGGGATAATCTGTGACTCAAGCCTCACATCCACGTCCATTTCCCCAGGCCCGGTGCTGAACTTGCACTCGAGGTATTCTGTCTTCATCCTGCTTAGCTTGAAGCCCTTCGACTCAAGAGTCTGTCTCCGGACTTCCAATCACTCGTTAACACCGGCTCGTGACTCGTCAATCAGAACTATGTCATCAGCGAATAGCATGCACCATGGCACCTCCCATTATATCGCATCCATCACCAAGCAGAATAAGAATGGACTAGCACAGAGCCTTGGTGTAATCTCATTTCAACCGGAAAAGGTTTAGAGTCCCCTCATACTGTCCTAACCCGAGTCTTTGCCCCGTCATACACATCCTTAATTTTCATAACATAAGGCAATGGCATACCTTTTGCCTCCAAGCATCCCAGTGAACTTCTCTTAAACCATAAAATCTTACAATGAAGAATAATTCAAGAATACCTTATTTCACTCAGAAATTGATTTAATAAAAAAATGTTAATTTAAAAATTAAATTAAGGCCAAAAAATCTGAGATGGAGCGGGAGAACCGTGGGTGTTGAAGGGTAAAAATTTATTATTTATGACGGAGTAGGCGAATAAATGGATATGGGGTGAGGTTTTAATTTAAGCCAATAGGATCAACACATAATAAATAATAAATATTTTTCTTAATCAAACAAGCACTGTTAGTTTTTAGGGTATGAGTAGGCCAAAAAGTTAACGTTAGGAGAACAAATGTGCCAGATTTTTAACTTATCTTTACAAAATAGATAAATGGAGGATAATTTTAAACTTAGGAAAATAAGTTAGGGACTGTTTTAGCCATTTTCCGTAAAATATACTCCATCCGGTCCAAAATAAGTGATTTTTTTGGATTTCAAGAATGACTTGATGATATTTTTCCTACATTGTCCTTGGAGTAAATATTGTTGGAATATGTGTTAGGAGTGTTTATATGAGATAGTAAAGTTAAAATGGTCAATTCTATTACTAATTAATGCTAAAAAGTGAATTTCGTAATATGTGTGAAAATATCCAAAAAATCACTTATTTTGGACAGGAGGGAGTATGAAATGTTATGATTTGTTTTATCATTCACATCCCGACACATTGTTTTTCACGTGTGATCCAAGATGTTTTCTGGACCCCACATAAAATGTTAATATCACATCTTTTCAATACTTGCTTTTACTTCTCATTTTTTCCTTTTAAAATATAAATATAATAGAAACTTCAAGGTATTCCAAAGGAAGTATTTTGAGCCACTCGGAGAAGGAATTACTTAAAAGGGAAAGAGAAATCAATACATATTTTCCTTGTATGGAGAGTTTTCATATCAGTAATCAGGTAACAAGGCATTATTTGTTCATATTCAAGTACTTCACTTTGACTGATTACATAAACATATACTCCATCCATTCATTTTTAGTTGTTTTGACTTTTCACTCCCTTAAAAAGAATGTATTTTACAATTTTTTCCATAATAATAATAGCATTTCTAATTAAAAGTCTTGAGAAATAATTTGAGAAATAAGAAGTTAATGATAAGAATAAAATAAAAAAAATTACTCCATCCGTTTCAATTTATGTGAACCTATTTCCTTTTTAGTCCGTGCTAAAAAGAATGACACATTTCTTTATTTGGAAATAATTTACCTTTATGCAATGATTTATAGCCACACAAAAGAAAGTTGCCCCATTTTATACCACAAGATCAGAAGTCTTCTCTCTTTTCTTAAACTCCGTGTCCAGTCAAATGGGTTCACATAAATTGAAACAGAGGGAGTATCTTTTTTGAATATAGTATAATCGACAAATAAAAATAAAAATATATTTTTAATATAGTGGAACAGTAAAACTAAATTGAGCTCCATACATCACAAATAATCCAGTTGATGTTTCTCTTTTTATGGTCCAGTTCACTATTCTACTTGTATTAGATCTAAAACTAGTTAAGTACTTTGTTGAAAAATGTATTCCTGTATACGTCAGTGCCATACTATTATTGTAATAATAATAATAATAATAATAATAATAATAATAATAATAATAATAATAATAATAATAATAGAGAACGTAATTTCCAAAGACAAATGAATTTATGTCAATCCGACGTGTAACTGTCGGAGGACACGTTAACGTCTATCGATGCTCCAATCATTGATTCTTCATTTATCTGCATAGCCTCCCTTCTCCACTCCAGCCTGCTCTCCAACTATCTCCCTTCCATTATTATTTTTTTAATTCTTCTTTTGTTTCTAACCAATGTTTTAAAATGCATTTATTACTCGAAAACATTAAAAGGAATTGGAATATTAAATTTAAAAGCCAAGATTTTTTTATTGCTATAACCCTAATTTATGATTTTTCTTAATTCTTTATCTTGTCTGCTAGTTTTTTACTATCTCCCAAAAGCACCAAACAATTAATTTTGTTTGGTTGCAAATATAAAGAAAACTCATTCTCCTCCGTAGCAAAGTTTAAGTTGGAGGTTAGACATCCTTTTGTTTCTCCACATAGAAAATTTTATTCTTTTTAACTAATTCAGTTACTTGTGCTTGTCTATAGAACGTATATTAAATTATTTTAACTAGCTCTTTGTGGATATGGAGCACATCTACATATATTTTTAACTTATTTATAGTTTTCTTCAATAATTTTGTAATTTTACATGCTTAAAAATATTTAGTAAAATTATATTATTATATGAAATATTAAAAAAATACTAATGACGCTTACGCCTCGAGGCTTATGCCTTACCGAGGCATGTAAAATGTTCCGCCTTACACTCACGCCTAATAAACACTATTTCTAACCCGCGTTTACTATCAATATTGTAGCTCAAATTAATTTGAGTTGTGCAACGTAAAATATATTAAAAGGCAAACGCTTCCTATATATATTAAAAAACAAAAAAAAAAGTCATTTCTAAGAAATAATATAAAAATTTTAGTTAAGGATAAAAATATTCCATCAACGTCAACAAACTTTAGTAGTAATTCATCGTTTAGTTTACTCCTTTTAACGATTTATTCCCCCATATTTATTTTTCAAGTCTTGACATGAGTTATAGCTACTCCATCTATGGCATTGGTTCAATTCGATAAATTCATGACTCAAATACACAAACTCTGAGGTGCCTTTCTACTACAAATCTAGGTTAAAAAATATTAAAGGAAATTTGGACTTTTTAATATTGTTACTCAATGCGATCCTTCAATGTTTTTCTCCTAACAATACTTTAAATAGGCTTTTAAAATATTTCTAATGTTTATTCAAATTCTGAAAGCATTTCCACAAAAAATAAAGGACTTATCCTCTTATTCTTCCTTCCCTCTTAGATAATGTAGACCTTAAATTGAATTAAACAGTCTGATAACTGATATGTATTACAAAATGCTTATTACACTAAGTAGTTGTATCCTTAGAAGCACTAATATTTTTCTCTAAGATAAGGGGAAGAGTAATCTTTTTACATAAAAACAACAACAATAACTACCCAGCATAGCCCTTTCAAGTGGGGTCTGGGGAGGATAATGCGGTCACAGGCCTTACCCCTACCCGAAAGGGCAGAGAGGCTGTTTCCAATCGACGCTCGGCTTAGGAGAAAGAAAAGAAGGAGAGGAGGAACAAGGAAAACATTAGTGACTCCAGCAAAAATCGCATAAATAGTTAACTAAATATAAAATCATAAATTACTAGGCATGCAATAATATCTACCAGTAGCTACCATAAGAGGGCACGATACAAAATGCAAGACATCTACGGAGAGCCCTACCAAACCCCACCTAGCCTCGGGAATGAAGTACGAAAGTTCTAGAAGCTCTATCCTACAACCCTAATACTAGACCTCCACACTTTCCTATCAAGGGACATGTCCCCGGAGACCTGCAATTTTGCCATGTCCTACAAAATCACCTCTCCTCAATACTTCTTAGGCCTCCCTCTGCCTCGCGGCAACCACCGTCAGCCGCTCACAATTTCTCACTGGAGCATCAGGGTTTCTCATCCGCACATGCCCGAACCACCTGAGCCTCGCTTCTCGCATCTTCTCGTCCACTGAGGGCTACTCCCGCCTTCTCCGGAATAGCTTCATTCTTAATCTTATCTAACCTGGTGTGCCCGCACATCCACCTGAGCATCCACATCTCCGCAATCTTCACTCTCTGGACGTGAGAGTTCCTAACCGGCCAGTACTGATCCCCATACAACATGGCGGGTCTAACCACAACTCTATAAAACTTCCCCTTGAGTTTTGGTGGCATTTTCTTGTCACACAAGACTCCTGATGCAAGCCTCTATTTCGACCACCACGCCCCTATACGGTGAGTGACATCATCATTGATCTCTGCGTTCCCCTGAATCACCGACCCAAGATATTTGAAACTATCCCTCTTGGGATGACCTGAGCTCCAAGCTTCACGCCCCCTACCTACTTCGCTCGACTCGGCACTAAACTTGCACTCCATGTATTCTATCTTAGACCTGCTTAGTTTAAAACCCTTAGACTAAAGAGTCTGTCTCAAGACCTCCAACCTCTCGTTAACACCAACCCTCGTCTCGTCTATCAGGACTATGTCATCAGCAAATAGCATACACCAAGGCACATTCCCTTAGAGAAAATTTCACATTAGAACAATTGGGCATCAAATTTTTCAATTTTATAACTCATATTTCAATTTATAAATAACTAGCCCATAAATAATATGCTACAATTCAATATTTAACTCCAGTAGGTTCTCAAAATTAATATTTAATTTTTGAAAAAGATTATTCAAGCTTTTAAATTAATTTTTGAATCAGTAATTGTTACTCAAATATTAATTCAACAAACTAAATTCATTTGGGTGGTGAAAATTAGATTTTTAACAAGCTTAAATATGTGGGTTTAAATTCCAAATTTAATTTTGTGAGAAATTTAAAGTAGGTATTATTTAGACTTGTTAGAAATAGTATAAGGAGGTTGTATATAAAATTTAAAGTTATTTAATGGAGATTTGGACGGGTTTTGAACAAGAATTGCAACTGAAAATCGTGAAAGAAGTTCTTTACAAATGCTTGTATAAAAGTGTATAATAGTGTATAAGGTGTATTTCTACACTCATAAATAATATTATACAAGATTATACATAATTATATGAAAAACTGACTTCGTCTTCTTCCTTGCGTCTTTTATGAAGTTTAACTCAAATCTTGCTCAAGTCTACTGCTCCAAATCACTTCAAATATAAAATTTGAACTTCTTTTGATATTTTCAATCAATTGGACCAATACCCAATCCAAACAACTAACAAATTCAAAAAAACTCATTTTCAAAAGCCAAGCTTTGAATGGTTTTCAATGGTGGACTTCTACTCTTCAATTTTCTTTCATTGCAAGCATGTGATACAAGAGAAGAAACAAAAAATACATGGCCCTTTGAAGCATATGTAAAAGATGTGAGAAGAAGAGAGAATAAAATCAATAGTTGTGGGAACAAAGAATTAACTCCATAGCTTTTAGAAGTAACAACAACAACAACAACCCAGTATATTCCCACAAGGTGGGGTCTGGGGAGGGTAATATGTAGATAGGCCTTACCTCTACCCGAGAGGGCAGAGAGGCTGTTTCCAATCGACCCTCGGCGCATGGAAAAGAAAGACAAACAAACAAAACAAAATATAAACCGCATTAGTAATTCCAACATACAACGCATAAAAATTATCTAAACATAAGAGACATATATACCATAAATAAGCAGGCATGCAATGATATTAAAACATCAACTACCAGAAATGACTACCATAAGAGAACACACACTAATCATCTATGGCGGCCCTACCCCGCCTCACCCACCCGGGGAAGGAATACGAAAAATCTAGAAGCACCTATCCTACAACCCTGATACTAGACCTCCAAACTTTCCTATCAAGGGTCGTGTCCTCGGAAATACACATCCTGGCCATGTCCTGTCTAATTACCTCTCCCCAGTATCTCTTAGGCCTCCCTTTGCCTCGCCTCACACCGACCACCGCTAGCCGCTCACAACTCCTTACCGGGGCATCGGGGCTTCTCCTCCGCACATGCCCGAACCACCGAAGCCTCGCCTCACGCATCTTCTCATCCACTGGGGCCACCCCCACCTTCTCCCGAATAACTTCGTTCCTAATCTTATCTAACCCGGTGAGCCCGCACATCCACCTAAGCATCCTCATCTCCGCAACCATCATCCTATGAACATGAGATTTCTTCACCGGCCAACACTCCGTCCCGTACAGCATGGCAGGTCTAACCACAGCTCTATAAAACTTCCCCTTGAGTTTCTGTGGCACTTTTTTATCACACAACACTCCTGATGCAAGCCTCCACTTCGACCACCCCGCCGCTATACGGTGGGTGACATCCCCGTCTATCTCCCCATCCCCCTGGATCACCGATCCAAGGTATTTGAAACTATCCTTCTTGGCTATGGCCTCAAAGCATCCATCACCAAGGCAAACAAGAGGGGGCTAAGTGCAGATCCTTGATGGAGCCCCATAACCACCGGGAAATGATCCGAGTCGCCACCCACTGTCCTGACCCTGGACTTAGCTCCATCGTACATGTCCTTGATTACTCTGATGTAGGCTTCCGGCACGCTCTTAGCCTCCATGCACCTCCATAGTACCTCCCTAGGGACCTTGTCATACGCCTTCTCCAAGTCGATAAACACCATGTGCAGGTCCTTCTTCATATCCCTGAACTGTTCCACCAATCTCCTGACAAGGTGGATAGCTTCTGTAGTAGACCGACCCAGCATGAAACCGAACTGGTTCACGGAAATAGATGTCGACTCCCTCACCCTGGCCCCGATCACCCGCTCCCAGACCTTCATGGTGTGGCTTATCAATTTGATGCCCCTATAGTTGTTGCAACACTGGATATCCCCTTTGTTCTTATACAAGGGCGCCACTGTACTCCACCTCCACTCCTCCGGCATCCTTTTGGACCTGAAGATCGCATTGAACAACCTAGTGAGCCACTTCACTCCTGGCGTACCCATGCATTTTCCAGAACTCCACCGGGATTTCGTCTAGCCCGGTCGCTCGACCTCTGCTCATCCTACGCAAAGCCCCTACGACCTCTTCCACCCTAATACGCCTGCGGTACCCTAAGTCTCTATGACGCTCTGAATGCCCCAACTCCCCTAGTTCTATGTTTTGGTCCCTCACCTCGTTTAGAAGGTCTCGGAAGTATGCCTGCCACCTCTGTTTGATTTGAGACTCCCCCATCAAAACTCTGCCCTCCTCATCCTTGACGCACCTGACATGGTCTAGGTCCCGCGCCTTCCTTTCCCTCACTTTGGCTAACCGGAATAACTTCTTGTCCCCGCCTTTCTCCCCCAATTCCTCGTACATGCGGCCAAAAGCCGCGTTTTTAGCCTCCGAGACCGCCAATTTTGCTTCCTTCCTTGCCACCTTATAGCTCTCTCTGTTCACCCGCCTTTCTTCCTCGCTTGTGCTCCCTGCCAACTTTGCAAAAGCAGCTTTCTTCACCTCTATTTTTCCTCTCACTACGTCGTTCCACCACCAATCGCCCTGATGTCTGCCTAGATAGCCTTTGGTTACTCCAAGCACATCCCGCGCTGCCTCCCTAACCAGGTTCGCCGTCTCTTACCACATTGCGTCTGCCACCCCAGAACTACTCCAAGCTCCACCATCGACTAACCTTCTCTCCAGCTCCTGGGCTTTCTCTTTAGTCAGAGCACCCCATCTAATTCGCGGTTGGCCCCGAGCGCCCCTCTGCTTCTTCTTCACCAGATTCCGACATCCATCACTAGGAGTCTATGAAGGATTGAAAGGGATTCTCCCGGATAACCTTGCAGTCCCTGCACAGACCTCTATCGCTCCTTCTGAGAAGGAGGTAATCGATCTGAGTCTTCGCCGTCGAACTTTTGAAGGTGACCAAATGCTCCTCCCTCTTCTGAAATGTCGAGTTAGCAATCAGAAGCTCGAAAGCCCTAGCGAACTCCAACAGCGCAGAGCCTCATCCGTTCCTAACCCCGAGGCCAAAGCCACCGTGCACCTCACCATAACCACTAGCATCTGCCCCAATATGGCGGTTAAAGTCCCCTCCAATGATCAACTTCTCATATTGAGGAATACTACGCACCAACTCGTCCAAGTCATCCCAAAAATGCCTCTTGACCTCCTCATCTAAGCCCGCATGCGGTGCGAAGGCGCTGATGACGTTGAGGACGCAACCCTCGATAACCAACTTAATAGACATCAACCTATCGTTCACTCGCCTAACCTCCACCACGGACTCCCTAAGGTCCTTACCCACCAGGATGCCGACTCCATTCTTACCCCTCACGACCCAGAGTACCACAACTTAAACCCGTCAACATCCCGCGCCTTCGTCCCTTTCCACCTAGTCTCCTGGACACAGGCTATGTTGACTCTCCTCTTCTGAAGAATCTTCGCCAACTCGATGTACTTACTCGTCAGAGTGCCTATGTTTCACGACCCGATCCTTAACCTATGAGCGTTCGCTACCCTCTTCCCACCCTTACCTCCCGCCCTCCCCGCAGAAACGCTCCCTGCCCCCCTACTCACCCCCACCACCGCCCCCACCTCCCGAGGACATGACCTTGCACTTACATACCCCGCTGCGGCCACTATCCCTCCAACCGACTATGGAGAAATAATGACGCACCCACGCACAAAATGGAGATACAAAATGGATGCGCTAAATAGCAATAGAGTAAACCTCGCAAGAAATGCTAGCAAGAGTACGAAAAGGTGTACAGGTTAAACGAGAGGCGGGAGGTACTAACTCCCGGTGAAAAAACCTGAAGGTAGGCTTTGGTGCGCCCGAGTCAAGTGTTGCTTCCCCTTACACGTCCCGGCCGGTGTTGTTTAGCTCTTCACTCCCAATGCCGTAAAGTCGCCTTGTCGCCTGTCCTAAGATTTATCTGACAGGTAGTTCTGTTGCGTCCCGCCGAAAGCCTGCACAAACACAAAACCAACCACACAAAAAGGCGGGGGAACGGGTGGGGGGCTGCCGGCGACTCACCGGAGTAGGGGAGAGGGATGGGGAGAAACAGAGTAAAGCAAAATAAAAGCAAAATACTTAATGTAAACTGAATCAATAAGTGAATCTCACTAATATGTTAACTAAATAAAATATGAACTACAATATTGCAATAATCCTTAACAATCTTTTAACTATAAGAATGGTGAACTTATAGAACTAGATGATATCTCAAATAAAAGTTTTGTGTGAGGCTCACTAATCTGCTAACTAAATAAAAGTAAACAGAGGGAAATGGAAGAAAGGAAAGAAGAAGGGATGAAGGGAAAGAGATAAAAGGAGAAAGAAAAAGGAGACAACGGAGGAGGGGGGGAGGTCTTGGAAGTAACAAAAAAGAAGAGGGAGAAAAGAGAGGGAGAGGGGCCGAAGGGGTGAAGAAAGGGTCACTGGAAATAGGGATGATGGCGGGTCAACAGTCGTCGGAGATGACCACTACAGTTAGGGTTGTGGTGGGGGGGGGGGGGAGAAGGAGGGGAGAAATAGGGGGATGAGAGGCACAAGTAATGGTTGGAAAAAACACATATTTTAAATTTGTAAGTACTTTCAAAATATGTAAAATGTGGGCTAGAGTGAAATAAAACTCAAAAATATGGATCACTTTTTGTTATGGTGTAAAGTATATGTATTTTCTTGTGATTCTTTCTACAAAGTAAATGTACTAACGATAATTCAAAGGTAGGGCCAAAACAATAATGTTATAAACTATTATCACGTATGATTTTGGTGGAGCTGTTCCTTGAGATGTGCACAGTTGGATGTGAAAGCAATTTATGTTTTCATTACATTTGAAAAAATAATAAGTAATTGACAATTCTGGACAAAACTACATTAATTATGTATACTGCCACTTGTGTATTGTCTCATTAAAATATAGAGAAATCTTTTGAAAATGACACAATTTTCCTGAGGTATATGTATGCCGTGTATTTTGAAGTACTGATAACGAATCTTGAAAAAATAATATGTTGGAGAATGACACTGCATGCAAAACAATACGCTACGAACATTTCCAAATAAATTGCTGATACATAGTTTCCATTTCCTTCTTTACCCATCAAGAAAGTGTTCATTTTATAAGTAAAATCCAAAACTAATTCTCACATCTTTAAAAGGTAACCCCTTTCCAAGTTTTAATCTTTTTTGAGTTTTCGTAAGAGTCAAATTTATATGTTGGACCCTACACTTCTCTGAAATCTTTGTGTCGGTCGAGCTTCAAACTATTTCTTTTCAATTTTACCCCAGAAATATAAAAATGCCAAAAAGTCATCTCAGGTGTATTCTATTTTCCTTTTATAACATCTTGCTTGTTTTTTCCAAGTAGTGGTCTTTTATGGTTATCTAAGAAATGGTCCACGAAATTGGATATAGGAAAAGGGCAACCGGCAAAATATGTCGTGTTCATGCAGAGTCTGAGGAAGGATCGCACGCCAAGAGGTGTGATGTAGGTAATATATTCTGATGTAAATATTAGTGGCTGATTCCACGAATCAAATCCGTGATCTATAAATCACACGGAGACAATTTTATTATTGTTCCAAGAAAATTGAATACAGTATACAAAAATATAGTTCGAATCTTTCAAACTTGGTCAGTTACTTTGACATTAACACTAATTCAATCTTTATTAGACAGTGACTAACATACAAAACTAGAAAAAATGGTTCAATCTATGATGACGATGGTGCTGAATTTGAGGTTACAAGATAGAGATATAGTCATATAGCTAATACAAATTAAACTGATGCTTATTAGTAAATGAAGGGTCCCATTAGCCTCTTATCAAATTGAAACATCTGTCTAAATGATAATTTGTGAAGGAAAATGATGCAACTAACACTACATAAACTCAATGATACTGTATAATTGCGAATGTAGAGCTAAAATTGAGTACACTTAACTGTATTCTTACTCTTAACAGCCCATTTATAGACTTCTCTTTTCTATCTTATATTTATTCATTTTTTCATTTCTGCAACTTTGTATAAATACTTAGAATCTAGAGATATCTTAAAAATCAATCCACTCCAATTCAAAAGCAGCACCAAAATTTGCTTCAAAACCACTTTATTGCCTCTCTCTCTCTCTCTCTCTCTCTCTCTCTCTCTCTCTCTCTCTCTCTCAGCTTGAGGTCTAAGTATAATTTTCTGTAGATTTCTTTTGAATGACAGATTATCTTTGATATTTTCCTCTCAAATATTAATGGTGATGACTTTATCATCTCGCTTCCACGCCTGAAATTTTCAGCTATAAGACAAGTAGTCGTCACTGTTGAAAGCTAGGTGCAGAAACACTCGTAAGGCTGTAACAGTCAAATAAATGGGGCGCCATTCTTGTTGTGTGAAGCAGAAGCTAAGGAAAGGATTATGGTCACCAGAAGAAGATGAGAAATTGGGCAATTATATTACCAAATTTGGTGTTGGCTCCTGGAGTTCTGTCCCTAAGCTAGCTGGTAATTATTAAAAACTTTTTACTGTTTAATTCTCTGTTCAATTTCCGATTGAAGGAGAGCGTCTGTCTGACATATAGGTTACGGGTTCAAATCATGCAATAGCGGCTGATGCTTGCATCAAGCTAGACTACCTATATTACATCTCTCGGTGTGTGACCATTCCCGAACCTTGCGTGAACGCGAGATACTTTATGCACCGAACTGCTTATTTTAATTTACTTTTTCTGCTCTATGCCAATTAATTACAATTTACAATTTCCTTATGTTGTTGTTGCAGGACTGCAAAGATGTGGAAAGAGTTGCAGATTGAGATGGATAAATTACTTAAGGCCTGATCTTAAAAGAGGAATGTTCTCACAGGATGAAGAGGATAGGATCATTAGTCTCCATCAAGTTCTTGGAAACAGGTCATTCATCTTCTCCATTTTCATATTTTTGGTTTGTTTAGTACTTAATTAATTAGTATTTAGTTATTATGACAGGTGGGCACAAATTGCTGCACAATTACCAGGGAGAACAGATAATGAAATAAAGAATTTCTGGAATTCGAGTTTGAAGAAGAAGCTAATAAAGCAGGGGATTGATCCAAATACCCACAAGCCACTAAGTGAGAATCAAGTAAAGGATGAAGAGAATTGTACAAATAAGACCTCAATGTTGCAGATACCTTCAGCTGGATTAATGGACCAACCATTTCACCTGACTAATAATAGAAGTTTTAACAGTGAGGTAAATGGACAACTAACAGAAGCTTCAAAAGACCAATTTGTAAGTAAACAGGTATTTGATCTTTTGTTTAATCCTGAATTCCAAGCCAATGTGAATCCGAATCCGAATACGAGTGAGCATAATTCAGAAATATTAGCTCAATACCAGCAAAATATGAGACCTAATGATCATCGTCAGAGCGAATTCGAGGGAAATCTAAATTATGGGTTTTGCTCAGAGACAAGTTTAACAAAATTAGAGCATGGACAGATCACAGAAACTGATTTTGCTAGCAGTTCAACTTCAAGAATGAGTTCAAGTAACAGTTCAAATGTATGTACATATCAGAATACAGCTGAAATTCAGATGACAAGAATGTTGGAAAATAGTGAAGACTTGTCGTGGGAAGTTGAGAACAAAATTGGATCTCTGTTTCAATATCCATACATTTCGATCAAGAATGAAGAATTGAAGTCAAGTCCAAGGCAAGAAAGAGAGTTATATGGTCACAGTTCAGGAGATTTCATGAGTAATCCATTGAGTTCCTTAACTGAAGAGTTAAATGGGGCGACTCTAGATGTTTTCCAGCAAATTTAAACTGTAAACTCGATTTGTTATTATCTTTTTTTTTTCTTGCTTTCCTACTTTCTTCTTTCCTAATATATCAGATAAATATACAAAGGTGTTATAAACATAGGATCTGTAGTGAGTCTTTTCTATTCTTTTTTGGTATTTTCTGCGCTCAATTGTAATGGAGTATCATAAAAGCTTGACCAGAAAATTTCCCAGACCAAAGGTTCAATTTGCAAATGAAGTTGGAATAGACCTTAACACATTATATGACAGACATTTCCGTTCTTTCATCACCATTGTAAGCGCTTTGTCCCACCTATCAGAAAGGCCCCCACCCATCTCTCTGACTTTGGAGAGCCGCTAAATAATGAGGTTCGGCATGTGCTTGACAGGAAGAAGAAAGGTTTGATCCGCTCGGTTTAGATAATTTTCATGGGCCAATAAGACAATGTCTAGGATGGCAGCCAACTATCTCTCCTTCTAGGAATCGGGACTGCTGTCGGGTTCGGAAGGAAATAGAGTAATGAGTATAGAGTCAAGGGTGCCCTTCTTGGGCAGGTAAGGTGGCAATGAGGAAAGAAAGGACAACACCTGGAACTAGATCAATACAATGCTGGTCCGCCTAAGACCGTAAAGGTCCAGTTCCAGTATTGAAGGAAGCATTGCGTAGGGATTATCATTTCCAGTTTGGCTCTCGAAAACTCCATATGGGGGGGGGGTGTATGTGTTGGTAAAGTGATGGGATGGGTGATTTGCACAAAGAGGTTATTTTCGTGCCACAAGTAGTTTTGTACAAAAGTTGGACATTGCTGCGGATCCTCTCATTATGGACCATATTTAATCCTTATTTCGTCGATAGATCGACTAGTATGCACACAAATATGGCAAATTCAAATGTGTAAGGCACATGTTGCATCTCCCATCTATGATAGAATGTGGACTTCTAGTAGTTAGTACTTCTTGTTTAGTTCTCTCTCTAATTCGAGGGGCCTACAAGGCCTGTAACTTGTATTTTCAGTTGACTAGTTTATTTGAGTAATAATATCATTTGTTTTTATGAAGAAAAAAAAAAGGGCAGGAATTATAGGTTGAAGAAAGGAATTTAAGACTATTTCAGGGAAAACTAGAAGTGCTGATATGCTGATCAAGACTGTTATCCAGGAAGTGTGCCGTCGAGGGGAACCTAAAGCCAAGTGTACAACTGAATTTTCATCCATTCTAATCTTTGGCGAAAGACGGGAAGTTGGGATGGTTATGTAGCTAGTATGTTAACGCTGCTTCAGTTATTTTTTTATTATGCTGTAATCCTTGCACTAGGTTATCAATAAATGTAGTTACTATTATGTTGTAATTCTTCCACTTGCTAATCAAAAAATGTATTTACCGGGAAAAAAATGACAAGGAGTACTGCTCTCACCTTCATATTAAACAAGCATTTTCTGTACACCGGGGTTTAGACAAATGGGAAGAAATCATCAAGTCTTTTTTCCTCTATTGGAATTTCTTACCCACTTTATTGACCAATACGTCACAACCTTGTTGCATAATTGACCAATATTATAGTATGTTTGGCCAACCTGGAAAAATCAACTTATTTTGATAAGTGTTTTTTTCAAAAGCACTTTTTCCAAAAGTACTTTTGGTAAAAAGTAGTTTGTGTTTGATAATTAACTTGAAAAACACTTCTAAGCAGCCATTTGTGTTTGGCCAAGCTTTTAAGAAGTGTTTCTAAATGTATTTTTCTCAAAAGCACTTTTGGGAATAAGCTACTTTTTTCTGATTCTCCAAAACTGCTTCTGCTACTCAAAAGCACTTTTTTTTCTTCTAAAAGCTTGGCCAAACACTTCAACTTTGAAGAAAAGCACTCTTTTTTAAAATAAAATAAAAAAAAGCTTCTCAACTTGGAGAAGTTTAGCCAAATAGGCTATTAATAGGTATGCTATACTCCATATGTAATATTGCCTTAAAAAGTGGTAGGACATATGAAGATAAATACTCCGCACAAAATAGCTTTGATTCTGCATGCTGTTGACACCCTTATTCCTGATAATACACTTCTTCCAAATAGATGTCAAGTACTATCATTTATCACATAGAATCAATGCTCTCTCTGCAGCAATGCAACCTAGGATTTGAAACCATGAAGATATGTGCAGCAGGCTCTCTCCCTGGTATACATCGTGCGACAAATCAATTCCTCTTCCAAAGAATGATTCACAACAGTAGGGGCGAAGGTACATAGCCCGAAGGGTGGTCAACTGATTGACCACTCTTCGTCGAAAATTACACTGTATATATAGGTAAAATATTAAATTTTAACGGTATATAACATATATTGAACACCCTTTATGGGAGTTTTTTTTACTTAGTTAAAGCTTGATACTCTAAATGAAATTCCTGGCTTCGCCCACAGGATAGATGCATAAAGTTAAAATTTCACAATGGATCTAACCGGTCTCAACAATCCTAGTATAACATTGATTGTTAACTAATTTTTCATTTATTCTACAACTGTTCTTGTGTTATTATGTTTTCGGTAGGAGTTTATCATTACCCTCACTGAATTTTCCCTGGAGAGACAAATACTGTTGAATCAAGCTCTTGAATGTTTAATCTAAATGTTATAAGCGAATGGGTTGCGCCCTTACGATGGAATTGTCCATTGTTACATCCTCTAAAAATAGCTTACCCTATTGAGATAATACATGCAAGAAGTTATTTCACGTCAAATTAGGACTCTGCAATACCAAATTAAAAGTGCAACGGCAAAAGAAAGCTGATGGCCAAAAACATGTTAACATCTGCCAGAAACTTATATATTTGGCCCGGAGATAATTAGAGCACTAGAATGATGATGTTGAACCTCCATTAATGGCTAAGAGTTATTAGAGAACTGTGATTCCCTTAAATATCCGTAGGAGTGTGAGGGAACTGATCGATAATAGTTCGCATGATGCATCTCTCCATCACATTGGTGTGGGAGAGTGGGAGAAAAAACTGTTTTAGTGGCAACCAAGAAATTATTTTGGTTCTTCTAATATCTCAGTAAAGCACAATCAGCAAGTTAACCAATGTAACCTTCGAGACTGTAGACAACCTTTAGATAAACAATGTAACATTTGTGTAGGTGTGATAATTCCTGATCTGTACAATGCACATCAATTTCACATAGCAACCTTCAAATATTGAAGCTGAAAATTCTGCAGGAATAATAAATAGGACTTTTGTCAGGACAGTGCTTCAAACCTGATTATTCGAGAAGCATGGACATTCTCGTTGGATAGGAATCCCAACGATGAAGCATTAAACTTGTCTATGTGTATGATCTCCAGCTTGATAAAGTGCAAGATGGTGGATCGCTTTGGCAAACAACTCCCTCAAATCAGGACGCTGAGAAACTACATGACGAGCAGCTCCCTCAAGGAAGCTTAATGCTCTTGCTTGCTCAAGGGCCTTACTGTTACCGACATGTAAAGCAAGGTAGCAGAGCAATAGAAGCTCGTGTATTTGGCCTCGGTCATTGCTCCTCAGCAAATTCATCAGCTTTGGTACTCCATCAAATTCAATAATTGCCTTTGAATGCTCCACGCGATTAAAATTGTCCGGACATGTGAATTTCTCCAAAGCAATACATGCTTCCACAGCCACATCAGTATTTCTATCCCCAAGCTTAACCACTATATGCTCAATGATTCGTGTGTCCTTTGCAGGAAATGTCCTAGCCAAACATCCAATTGCCTTAATAGCCGGAATCACCAAGGGGGCGCTGGTTTCCTCATTTATCACCCTTAATAGCTGATCAATAACCGCCTTTCCAGCCGGTGAAGTAGGCTTGAACGCCACTCGTCTAAGTTCAGCATTAGACTCTGCCACTGCAGCCAATTCCATCACTGTCATCAAACAATTGATCTGCAAATCCCCCTTCTCCTTCTCAATAATCTTTGCCAAACAAAGCAAAGCCTTAGTCTCTGTAATCTTCCTGCTATTTAACAAACTACCTTTAGCCAATTTCCACAGAGCCATTGCACAGCTTACTTTAAGCCTAGCTTTCACCTCAGGTGGCTCCAATTCTCTATCTTTCTCTTTCTTATTACCATAATGTCCACCTCTACTACTCAAATCCATAGAATTAGAATGAAAACCAAAATTATTCCGAGCCATCTCTTTATTTATTTGAACTAAAGAATGTAAACTAGGCGTCTTATGGGGCTGCGATTCCCTGTTATCATCCAAAACTACATCCATTCCTAAAAGGGATACTAACGGCCTAGTTATATTCTCTCTCCCAAATTCTTCCTGTGCATACGCGTCCAATTCAGCCATTCTTGAGACCAAATTCGCAATGTGAATTTGAACTCTCATGGGTGCTTCAGCGAGCACCTTTACAACAATTTGAACACCGAGATCATTCGCTATCGCCCTCACTCTTTCCTCATGATCAGCCAAGTTGTACAAAGCAGTAGCCGCAGCAATTTGTGCTTCTGCTGAACTGCTTTCTTTCAATAGCTTCAGCAGAGGCGGAATTCCGTTTTCTTCCACAATCATTTTCTTGTTGCGGTCATTATCGCGAGCTAGGTTAGCTAATTCTTGAGCAGCGTCAATTCGGTACTGGAGATTACCCATTTGAACAGTAGCGATGTAAGACCAAACCCAAGCCATAATAGGATCGTTGCTGGCGATAGGAGGAAGTGAAAGAGTGGGGCCCGCATCCGGGTCGAAAATGGAGAGCAGCCACGTGACATCGGCCGTGGAATTTTCTAGAAGGGTAGAGACTTTCCGGAAATCTGCAGTAGAAGTGATGGCGAGAACATGACGGAGGAGATTGGGCTTGTGGCGGCACTTACGAACAAGAGTAAGTGCCCGGTCCAGAGTTTTGGTAACTTCGGATGTTATACGGCGGATAGGCCGGTCATAAAGAGACTGAGATTGTGAAGAACTGGTAAGGCGAACAGTGGCTCGGAGGAATTGGCTGAGCTGTGTAGCGTGACGAGCCAGTTCGGCACATTCCACTTTGGATGATTCAGCTTCTTGAGCTGATTTGATGACTCTGTCAGCAAGTAAAATCGGAAGCGAAAGCTCTTCTTGCACTGATTTCTCTTCTTCCGCCATCAAAATTGAGTTCTTCGAATTGGTAAAGGGGTTTGAGGGAGGGGACGAGAGGGATAACATAAAGAACTAGCAGCTGAATTTTAATATTATGGTAGTAGTATAATAACTGGGAGACCAGCTGACATACCTTCTTTAACACAGAAATCTAATGGGGACTAGGAATTTTAAGGATTTAAAAGAGATTAATTAACATATCTTGACGGAGTTGTTTAATCGATTTCATAGTACTCTGCGTAACAGTATTCCGTATAAAACAGTGGGTGAATCATATTTCCACAAGAGTCAATGGGTCAATGAATTAAATAGGTATTGTGATAAAGTTTGGTATGGGGTATATTGCTTTAGGAAAAATTCCTGGCAAAAACAAAAGAGAACTTATCGATACACGTATTTACGCTGAAACCACACTAATTTGAACATTTTTTATTTGGTTTGGGGTATATCGCTTTAACATATTTTGTCTCCAATTGAATGAGTCATAGCAATTGACAACTGAACCTGTCATTCCCTCGTATTCACACCACAATGAGTTGAACACTTTCCTAATTCAAATAAAAAGGATACCATAATAAATTTTTAATACGTTCTGTTTGACTCAAAAGTTATTACATACTTTATGAATACAAAATAATATACATAGATTATGGGTCAATCATAACAAGTTATAGTAAATCGAGAATCAAGTAAAGCAAAATGATAATTAAGAACCGTTCTTATAGTAGTAGAAGACATGGATAATCTTTATTGATTTAATAGGGTGGTCTGCATCCCCATAAATAAAGAGGTTCAGAACCTTACAATCATCTTTTCTTTTGGTCTCTCTCTAATTTGAGGAAGGAGAGAAACCCTTTTTTTCGTCTTCCTTTCTTGGTATTTATAATTATAAGCTGCATGAGCTGGCATTTGGTGGTTGGGACCACATTAAGAGGTTATCTTCGACATAGCGGATGGGCCGTAGCCTTAGCGATCATCTTAGTCGGGCATTAAGCATCGTTAATTAGGAGCGGTCACGCCATTTATTAATCTTGCATTAACCGCGAAAAGTGATTAACTTCGTTGATTATTATAGGGTCGGATTCTGACCCATAAAGTTAGTCCCTTCGCTTATCGAGGTCGTCCCGCGTTCGAGCTTGATGAGCGGATTTCATCGACCACGATATAGAAGACTTTAGATAAGAAATGAAGCTCGTCGCTCTGATCGAGGCTGTGACTTTCATGGCGACGGTCCAAATTTTGTAGAGTTTCGCGAGATCACTTTTTCATAGAATCGAGTCGTTGGGTACCCCCTCATCATGAGTACGTATGATGTCCTTAGTATGATCAGGGCGGGGTCGGAACTCGATCACGTCCTAATCTGTGGGTTTGCTTTGGTATGCAACTGCGATCGGCAACGGGAGACAAGTCGTACGCAGCGTGCCCGAATACGATGTAAGCGGTGTGTTTAGAATTTTAGGGGCGTATGGTACAGTCCGACAAATTGGCAAGACTCTACGTTCGCTCCGGTTAGCGAGATGACGAATCAGGTCGAGTGGGCACTTTGTGGTACTCGTGATGGCGGCGCATATCTTGGTAGAATCAAACTGTTTTGACGGTTAGGTATGCAGTTAATGATACCCATGGGTTTTTTCCGAAATCATTTATGTTGCCTATAAAAGTGAATTGGGATATCAGTTTCTCGATACTCTATTATTTATCTGAGAAATTCTGGAGCTCTTTCCTTCTATAAATTCATTGTCCCTTATCTTGATTGCGATAAGTTTTATCGTTTTTACTGAATTCGGTCCTTCATCCTTCTAGCAACAAAGCGATGGCAAGCACTTTTTCTCGTGAAGCTCTTCCAGTCAGTTTACCGGTCAATCCTCCAGCGATTGAAGGGCCATCTCACGCAATGGGAGTAGAGGGGCAGGCTGAGACTGGGGGGTTCCGTCAGTGGACGAAGTACTCCCTATATTTGGAGGTCCGGTGATAGACTTCACTACCGATGGAGGGGAGGACCCCGTGGGTGAAGCCCCACTGATGGGGGAGATTGGCATGGCCCGACTGCGGAAACAGGGATTCGTACCTACCCATGCTGATATAATTCTTGCTCGGAATGAGGAAAAGGTTCACACCGATAATGCGGGGGCGAGAGGGCTAACGGCTATGCTGGACGATGAGGTTGAGCCTCGGCCTTTTGAGCATTTCTTTTATATCAGGATCGATCATTCAGTGGCGTCCCCTTCAGGGTTCCCGGAGGTTTGGAACCATACACGTGACTTACCCTTGTTGAAATAGCAAATTTTATTCCTTCCTTCTTCTTTTATTGTACTTATGCGAATATCGTCTTGTCGTTGCTTTTGTAGCTGAGAGGTCTCCACCGGCCTTATTTGCAGGGATGCGCGGGTGGCTCGAAGCCATACTTCCTCATACCGAGGGAATTCGCATGTGGGCATCCTTTTGGGGAAAGCACGGCCGGGGGAAAGTCGTGGGTAAGAAGATTGTTCTCTGTTTTGCTTTGTTCAGGGTTTCATAGTTCCTTTGGCTAACTTCATCTTTCTGCTGCAGGAAGAGTGAATCGTGGCAGGGCCCCTCAGCTGACCTTCCGGCAGCCAGGTGCGATTGCTAGATTTTTTGCGGCATTGGCATCGTGTCGCGTACTGAGAGCGATATCGGTTGAGTCTTCTGCGGCTCCTTCCCCCTCTCGACCCCTATTTCGGGATGAAGGGCCGTCGGGGGTTGTTCGCCCTTGGGATGGTTCCTCCTCGTGCGAAGAGTAGGAGAGGATTCCCCCTGCCCCTTCGGATGCGGGGGAGGGTATGACTGCGGTACATACCCCTGAGGATGGATCGAGGGCGGATAATGCTCAAGTCCGCTTGGATCGTGAAGGAAGTGCTACTCCAACGGCCCAGTCTTCGACCCCTAGGTTCGAGATGAGAGAGACTCCCTCGGTGATCGTGGAGATCGATGGGTCGAGTACTCCATCGGTGGAAGCGGCAGAGGGAGAGGCTGCAAGAGATAGGTCTGGATCTGACTAGGATTTGGACTCTTAGGACGTTTGCATGTTTCGAGAGGGTGTCACAAATGCTACTGTCCACCCGGAGGGGAGGCCGCGCCTCATTGAGGTTCCCACGGATTCAAATCTACTGCTACTAGGCTCGAGTCTAGTGTCGCAGTTTGGGCAGCTGTGTTCGGCGATAGAGAATGAGTCACTAAGGGAAGTTACGGATGTCGGCCTGATGAACGATGTGGTCGTGATGGA